>JAMKCH010002535.1:0-36863 GCA_023653785.1 Ophioderma brevispina | reverse complement strand
ACATCAAGATGCCTTATGGATGAGATGCACCTGTACCTGTGACCTGTACACTTTGAACTTGTGGATGTCAACAAAGGCCCGCAACCGAGATTGGAGTTGCAGTGCAGCAGAGCAGTGTTTGGATTGATGATCTGCTACATGGAAGGGGACTTACTGGCCATTGCTTCCAGAGTGATATTTCTTCAAAGAGATTTTTCCATAAATTTAAAGTGTTGTTAATAAAAGATGTCACATCTTTTAGATAAAGGTTAATTTGTTTCATTTATGCTCTGCCATTAAAATTATTCAACAGGTAAATTTCTTCGAAATCAACTGGACTAGTGTACTTGAACTTATCGGTGAAGAAACCTGAGTATAAATCTATGCAAGAGCATACATAATAATTTTGCAAACTTTTAACTGAAGGGTGCAATCAGGTTCCATCAGAACAAGCAAGTTTTTTGGTGCAATGGTTTTGTAAACATTTTTGCAATGACCAAAATTTAGCCAAAATTGTCATCACTTGTTCTGAGTACTTGTCACAATTTTTTTAATCATCATGTATCGTGGATAAAAGACATTGAGATTTATTATGCATTGAACACACATTTACAGAATAGTTGTTCTCAGAAACTCATTTTTTTAAAGAAGGAAAGGTGTTGCGGTACTACACCCCCTGAGTGTTAATAAAGGACACCCTCTTGGGGCTCTCTGACTCTCCATTATCTCAGATCACTAATAAACCATGTCTCTTGATGCCTCCTGATTTATCGTAGATTTACTATAGCATACAGCTTTAACAATTTTGATTGGCTGACGCCGCAACGCGTTGCCGAAATTTCACAACGTGTTGCTACTTCCTCGCAACGCGTTGCAGCAATACGTTATGGCCTTTATGGCTTGCGATAGACGTGCTAATTGCGACGTCACACCCCTGCATAATGCATGCCGTGTGATTTATCCCAACCATTACGCACGGGTCGTGCATGTTACAATCAGGGGACTCGGGAAAGCGCAATGCGCTGCTTGCTGGGACAAGAGGTTCCGATAGCTCTTATGAATTGAAACAGAAGAATACGGAAATATCAGAAACAGGAAAAACGGTTTATAATGGAACGAACGATTCATGGATGGGAAATGTTTTTGAAGAAAGCTGAAGAGTGGTTGCCTTGTGTATATTAGCAAGCGTCAAGAACAACCCACTGGTCATTTTACGCTAACCATGCTTTGATCTATGCAACCCAAATGGTACTATTAAGTTTTTACGAATTATTAGAGGAAAACGAGAAATGAAATGTAATTTGAGAAAATTGGCCCAAGACCAGGGCTCTGGATTTGGAATAAGCGATCTATACAATGGACCAAACCAAGGTTAATATATAAAGCAGTGGAGCGCTTTTCAATATGGCTAATGATGGTTGTAAAGAAGTTTGTTTGTGCTTGGTAAGTACGAAAATGTATTGAAAGGATTGGATTTGGTTATAACTAAAAGAAATGAAAAACTGATTAACTGTTGAATATTTTAAGTCAGTTAGTATAGTATTGATGTGAAAAGCGGCTTATACTCAGATTAAAGGTGCAACGAGAGATTTTGAGGCATCCCTGTAAGGTGCCATAGTAGTGCTTTCCTATTGATTCAGACAATCAAAGTATTCTTACCTGTATTTTGGTACAGAAATGTCTTTAAAAGTGCAAAAAACAAGAGAGTAGATTTAGCAAGCTTATTAGTTCAATAGAAAACATAGGCTGAATTTCGTATTTCTCCTATACATATAAAAATATAAATTCACAATTTTCTCTACCAAAGAAGCAGTTCTCAGGTTAATCCTTGCTGATGGTGATATATTGGGGATATAAAGCTTTACACCAGTGCCAAAATCAGAATTCTCATATTTTTTCGGGACACCTGCTACTTGAAATCGTTTCGTTGCACCTTTAAGGTTAAATTGTTACACATTGAGGAATTGCTTCACGATGGCTGGTCCTCAGCCTGGTAACCACAGCAGCAATAATTCACTCACTGATGAGCTTGTAATTAAGTGACCAACTTTCATCAGACCATTCGTTTGGGTGTTCAGCAATTTTCCCGAAGAGCCGCTTACCAAGCAATATTACAAATAAATGAAACTTTGACAATACCAGAGACATGGAGTGAAAGTGGAATTTAAATAGAAAAGGATAGGCAACAATGAACAAGCAAAGCACAACATAAGACGGCACTCGAAGGGAAACCAAGCACAAGAAGGAATTACACTTGACTCCATCATCTTTTGACAGTATCACAAGGATTGTTCTAGGCTGGTGTAGTATCCTAATGTTATACACATACAACGTGTTATCGCATACAATCCCCTATCAACCGGCAACCCGCACCACTCGGCACCACTGGATTCGGCACCTTATTCTACAAGCCAAGCAAAATGAATAAAGAGATTATTTACTGTGGTCACAAAGCGAGTCTAGAGAGTTCGTTTATAAACCACGAATATTATATTGGCGACGATTGATGCGTTAATGGAACTTTCAAAACCTGCTAGACCGGATTTTGTCGTAAAGAGTGTCGTCCGCCGCAGTATAGTGCAAAAATTTGAAGACAGTTGTGTGTCATCGGGATTTCGTCAGGTTTGACAAAACAGCAACGATCTCAATGATGTTGTTACCCAAACAAACTTAGTAACGGACAGTTACGGACATTGCTCGCGATCATGGCTAGCCTTCTTGCCTGGTTTTTAGATGAGGACCCCTCTTTATTTGTCACTACGAGGGGGAAAAGAAGAAGAAAGAAATGGCTTCAAAAAGATTCCGAGGCGGCCATGGTAGGAATTCGATATCTGACTCAGAGAAAAGAGACAGAGAGCACTTCTATTCCACTATGGTGGGCAAGAGTTACAAATATTTTGACAACTCTGCCTGATTACTGGCACAGATGAGCAGATCAAACCGGCAGTAGATGCCCTAACCAAGTATTTCACACCCAAAAGAAGAAAGGTGGTGTAAGAGTCAATAATCTTTCGACAGGCAAAACAAGAACACTGAAACATTTTGAGCAGTTTTGTAACCAGATTGAGAAGGTGTCCAGTCGCATTGTGATTTTCGATGACCCAGACAGAGAAAGAAATACAGGACCAGATCCTTCGGATGTCTTTTTTTATTTTATTTTTTTAATCTTTCTTTAGGCAGGGGTTAGCCCTTCAATGCTAATACACTGGTTTCCAAGGAGGCCTGCAGTTACAATATACAAGATAAAATACAACTGAAAGATGAATGCACATACATGTATATTAACAATTAATAATATAAACATATATATAAACAAGGAAAATCAACAGTTTACAAAACAAAGGTTTTGAATTGGCCAAGACTCATGTTTGTTAAAATTACATCTAACGTCTGCAGGAAGGCCATTCCAAATTATTGGTAGCACGTGAATGGAATCCTTTATCCTCTTAATGTTCCAGATATGTCAGATATAGCAGCATTTGTTTAGACTCCTAGGACCTTTGGAGTGAATTTCCATGCATAAGTAAAAATTGAGATGAAAGGTAACTAGGGGCCATACCTTTTAAATCATTAAATATTATAATTAACATTTGGTTAAACCACCTGTCATTTAGTTTGTTCCATTTCAAGGCCCCCTCATTTCATTAAAATTGGTGTTCGGATATCTGCAGATAGAATAACCGAGCTAACCTGTTAGCTAATTTGGAGTGACTTTTAAAGCTCATAAACATTTTGTCAAACAGAACTGCAGTAGTCAAATTTGGCATGACTAGTCATTGTCAAGCATGATTGGGTTGGTCTTTTGGAATGAAATGTTTTACACGTCTTGATTATACCACAACGCTTAGAAATGCAAGACAACATTCATTCAATATGAATGCTTACTCAATTAACTGATTCCTCCAAAGTTACACCTAAATACTTCTATACATCAACACGATCAATTGTGTCATTATAACAATATAATTTAATATTTTTTGAACTTTTCTAACATATGCTGAGTACCAAAAACTATGAACTTGGTTTTCTTGATATTCAAAATAAGGTGGTTCTTTTATGTAACCAATCAGCAATTTTTTTAAAGTACATTGAGATCTTATTGGAGACTATATGGGCATTTGCAGTACAACGAAGGGGGGTAGCATCAGCATACATAACACATTTACAATTAACCTATAGGTAAACTATTTCAAAGATGATGAAAAGTGGACCAGTATGGAGCATTGTGGAATACCAATATTGATATTTTTAAAGTCGAAAGGGTAGAATTAATATTGACAGTTTTGAGCCCGTGTACAAGGTAATATTTAAACCACTCTAAAACATTACCTTTTCAACCATATTGATACCTTTTTTAACTTAAGAGAGAATGGTTTTTACACATTCGAGGCTTTTCTTCAGTCAAGAAAAATTGCCCCGTGGCCCACCATTATCTATGTTTAAGATATAATCTTGCACATCTAGAAGAGTAGTTGATGTTGAATGATTTGTGCGGAAACCCGATTGGTTATCAGAAAGAATACCTGTGGTTTTGATGAGTATAATTGGTGTGGTTACATCCCTTTCAAGAATCTTATATAAAGATGCAATACGAATCGGCCGGTAAGTTTCCAACCTCTCATTGGTCCCGTTTTAAAATATTGGGGTAACTTTGGCCCATTTCATCGGCAGGGTATCCGATGTACAAAGAGAAATGTTGCAATATATGCCAAAGAATGGCAAATGTAAGGTGCAGCTAATTTTAATAGTTTGACACTTAACTCATCAATACCAAGTCAGCTTTTGTTGTTTGGAAAAGCACAATTTGTTGTATATACAAACATCGGTGTAAACATACCAAAATTGAAAGTACTTATTTCATTAGTTTTATTATCAGTTGTACTATTAACTTATATTATCCAAAGTTATCACTAGTTTGAGCCTACTGAATAAAATAAATTATTCAAATATTTGCAGTATCCTTAGCAGAAGATGTTAATCCATCATCATTTTTAACAGTAGTAGGTTTGGAGATGATTTTTGATTGAGAAGCTTCTTAATTGTAGACCATAGCTGCATTGAATTATTTACATTTTTAGTTATAGAATCAAATAGAATTTCTTTTTATAGTATGACGCAACTTATTGCCTGTTCCTATACATTTTGCTAGTAGCCAATCATTAGGGGTCTTTTTTTTATGAGGCTTGCTATAAAAATAATCACATCTTTACAAATAGAGAGGAACTCACTGGTAATCCATTCAGGCTGAGATCCTTTTACACGTTTCTCTCTAACAGGTGCACGAGAATTACAAGGCCTTATTGAACATAGTCTTCCATGTTCTAAGCATTATCTACAATTATATGTTTATGAATATCATTCCAATTTAAACTACTTATTGTATTTACAAAATCTATCATCAAGGTGCTTATAAGATCGTATTTTTAATTTATCTATGTAGATTTAAGTTTGTTTTCACCTTGTCGAACAACAAATTGAGTTATATCACTTTTACCAACTAAAAACCCAGAGCTACAAATAGTTCAAGCCTAGATACAAATGCTAGGTCAATAATAGTGTTTACTTTTTTTCAGTAATACGAGTGAAGTCGTTTTATAAGTTGAGTGAACTGTGAGTGGTTAGCTACACCTGAAAACTTTGTTGAAAAACAGGCTTAGAACATCCAGATTAAAAGCACTAAAACTATAATATCATCATATATACAGGCACAATTTTGAAACATGGCATCAATCTTATCAGTATAGTCAGCTTTCATATCCGGTGCACGATAAACTGTACCATATACAACATGGTTTGTATGAGGTAGATGAATTCACCCAAGGGCTAGTCCAAACATTAATGAGAATATCATGGTTTTCACAGTAATTTTAAATTATCCTAATGTGACAAACAATACCACCATGGTCGTTGTGCTCCTATCAATTCTACATAAATTATAACATCATTTTGACTTCAGAGTCATCAATATCTTTGAAAGCCAAGTTTCTGTTAAACACAAAATATCTATATTGTTATCATTAAGAAAAATCTTAACATAGTCAACTTTGTTTCCTTAGACTCCTTACATTAATGGTCCCATGAAATGGGATGATTAACCTACTCCAAATTCTACGGGCATTCATTCCATAAACAGGGCATAAAAAAAATACACTCACCAGTGACTCATTAGTGGAAAACATTGAGTTCAGTCTGTGTCATTAATAGATTCACACCAGTACCTGGAATTTTCTATTACTCTCATCAAAAATCAATAGGCACCCCAATGAATGTATCACCAACCCAAATATTGAATGCTTTCCGCCCCTCCTTTGTAGACTTGACACAAACCACATCAATCTATTTGCATTTCCTTGGACCTTTTAGAATGTGTATTTCAAAGTCCTTTATTTAGCACACACTTGAGATCACTATAAGGCTCATCACAATACGTAAGTCTCATTGAGACAAGTTTTTATAGAAACAGAGACCACAAATACACACAATAGGAGCTATTCATTAAACCATGTAACACAGTTAAATAATGGAACACAATGAACACTGATTCATGAAATGGCATGATGAGATATATTATCTTACAAGTACAATTGGCACATTTATTGTTTCAACTGTGACAGGATTGTCATGATTGGGATGACGAGATGATGAATGGTAGTGTTTTTGGCATTTGTTCGTTTTTAGAATTCACTAGTTTTAACATAAGAATTGTACACAGCTTATTAACACAAGATCAACATTAGTAGATTTAGAACAAATAACTGTAGCTTCATTGTTTTCTGTGGAGAATCATGTGTATTAACACAAGTGTCAGTTATTGCCTGATATACTTCTCATCATGTGAACAGTTTTGGAATTACATGGTGCCAAGATAAGTCCATCATTGAAGTTACAGATTATTTATTGCGAGCTGCTTTGGTTGAGAGTCCCATGAATAAACAATCTTACCTGGTTATTTACAGTCCTATAAAAACGTAGAACTTGAAAATCCTTAGATGTACTGAGAATCCCATGATTGATAAAAAAAATATAGTTCTTAGCAAGTGATACAATTCCAGATTTGTTTAGGTGTAGTCCATCTTGAGATAAGTTAGTTTGGCCGATGTTACTGTTATCAATAAATGTTAAGTCCCACGAGTTGCATAAATCCTTGAGTCGTGCGTTGAATTCCTTTGGACAACATATGTCCAAATTTAGCTTGAGTTGTTAAGGAAGAAAGAGCAATCTGTATCCCAGAATTTATGTTGAGAATTGTGGATACAAGAGATTCATAAGCTTGGAGACATTCTACAGTTAGCGAAGTTGCAATATCATTGGTGCCACAATGTACTATTACACAGCATGGTCGCTCTTCATTAATAAAAACTGGGGCAAGCTTTTCCCATAGATCAAGTTTACTTCCAGGTATGCAGCGGTTGACCACTCTGTAGCGTCTAGACATTTTGCCACCAACTAGATGCTTAGGAATCGAGTCTCCTATCACCAGAACAGTTTTCTTAAAGTCATAATGAGGTGATTTTGTGAGATACGTTTGATTGGTTGGCTGATGGACTGGATATACATGTAGGCTTTGAGTGTTTGGATTTATGACTAGAACACTTGATGGGTTTCACTGTGTTGTCATTTGCTTTCCATGGTAGAGGAATGGGAGGTTCATCATCAACATTACATGCTTCTTCTACCTCAAGTATGCTGTAGATGTTGCTGGTAGGAATGGTTGCAACAGCAATTGAGTTGAAACATCACAGGAATTGTGTGTCGCTGTAGTAGTATCATCACAAGGATCACATGAGGTATCTTTGGTGATACAAATAGATGGTATGCATGATGGAGTATCACATGGGTTGTCCGTTTGTGTAGAGGCATGTTCAAATACAGGGGATGTGGTCTGAGTGACCCATGAGAGCAGTGAAACTGTGGATTTGGCAGGTAGTCTTGGAGTTGATGTAAATAAAACAGAAGACTGTGAATCATCTATTTCTAATGAAAAATTCAAAGTCTCAGACTGTTGATCTATTGTGGTCAAGGGTGGGGTTTGCAGCCTATCACCCTATCATCAGTCAGTATCAACCCACAAGGAGTGGCACACACCTTGCACATTGACATTTTGGTGTGGTTTGATAACAGGTAATTTGTCACTTGTTATCAGTTCCAGTCAGCTGTGGATCATAGCTCTATTAAATGGCACCATGTTGTTTACTGATATGTTCAGGGTTGCCATAGAGAGAGAGGGTAAGTGTCACTGGGTGAATAAATATATTTATGGGTTGATGTAAACTGTAGTTACTCCTAGACTTGGGTGATTGGCCTCTGCAACACACGGGATAGGTTATCATTTCATCATGGTGAAAGAGTTCCATAGCTCACTACGTGTTCTCATTGAGAAGTTCACAGCTTACATTGTTCAGTGATGCACAATAAACAGGAAAACAGCATTGCAGCTTAAGAAAACAATAACGTACAGTATGTGTATCTCCGTACAACATAAAGTCACTGAAGACTAAAATCAGGCATTCATAAATTCATAATTTTTGTCAAAATATTATCCATCAGGCGAGCAGAGTATATCAGTTTTAGATCCGATGACTAGATGAACATTCCAGTATAAGTTTCAAGTAGATAGAATAGAAGATGTTTAAACATGTTGTTGTATTTATGTAGATAAAAGGAAGAGGCTGTCAACATGTGTGCACACTTCAAACCGTCAATTGTGATGTTCAGGAGGCACCTCAGGAAAAGAGCCATTGAAAAAGAGGAGAACACTGGAAATCTACTTGAGATGGCACGTACCTTTAACTTTCAAGAAAACAAGAGCGCGTGGTGTGTCATCAGGATCCAACAAGGGGCAGTAACAAGAAGAGGCAGTTCTCTGGTGCTAGGCCAAAACAGGACACAAACCTAAAGTAGGCCTAAGGGCCACAATAGTAAACAGTGCTATTTTTGTGGTTTTGGATTGGCCAAATGACAGAGAGTGCCCTGAAACGGCAAGGACTGTAATTGATTGCGGTGAACTTAATCACTTCGCCCGCTGCTGTCCAGGGCCAAAGTCATCAACTAGTACACACACAGGAGTAAATAGACAAAGGAAGAAGTCATACAGGTAGAAAAGAGAACAGTAACAGAGGTCAGATCACAGAGATCTGGAAAGTAAAATCTGTGTGGAACAAACTGAAACAAATGGTGACACCGATGAAAGCGGTGAGCACTATGTCTTTGCGTTGAACAACAGAAAACACACACAGGTGAAAATGTGAAAAAACAAAACAGAAAATCACACAGGTGAAAATGTGAAAAAGAAAACAGAAAATCACACAGGTGAAAATGTGAAAAAGAAAACAGAAAATCACACAGGTGAAAATGTGGAAAAGAAAACAGAAAATCACACAGGTAAAATGTGAAAAAGAAAACAGAAAATCACACAGGTGAAAATGTGGAAAAGAAAACAGAAAATCACACAGGTGAAAATGTGGAAAAGAAAACAAAAACACACACAGGTGAAAATGTGGAAAAGAAAACAAAAACACACACAGGTGAAAATGTGGAAAAGAAAAACAGACATTCACACAGGTGAAAATGTGGAAAAGAAAACAGAAAATCACACAGGTGAAAATGTGAAAAAGAAAACAAAAACACACACAGGTGAAAATGTGGAAAAGAAAAACAGACATTCACACAGGTGAAAATGTGGAAAAGAAAACAAAACAACACAGGTGAAAAATGTGGAAAGGAAAAGAGCTTGTAAAGAAACACACATCAGGACCACAAACACCACAGCGTACGTGTGAAAAAAAACGTAACACTTCGGTGACAGGGGCGCCATAAGTTTTGAACAAAAATAATGATTACTTGTTCTTTATTGTAATGAAAGATACTACGTCCCTGAAAAAAATCATAGTGATAGAGTCAATAGTTTTTACGATATGACCCCAACAATCAAGTAACCCGCAGGACGCATTTTACAAAAATGAGGTGCTGGTTAACCACAAGACGGACAAAGGAAGAAACAGAATTGGCAAAGACAAATGATTGCCAATAACATTTACTTGGCCGAATTTCTTGCAGAACAACTTCTACTAGATCAAAAACTGCATTATATCATATTATACTGATAAAGATAAAACATTAATTTATTGGTGATAAAATACATTTCAAGACGGATATAAAACTATGACTAAGTTCATAGACAAAGTCCACATTACATAAAATGAATAAATGCGTGGCTGCCAACTGCGTGTTACGAAAATAATTGTGACATTCTCAACTTAATGAAAGTAAAACATAATGTTTTCAACACAAAACTCAAAAACAATAACAATGAATATCAGTAATATTATTATGTCATTAGATTTGGGTTAAAGGTGGGGTCAGAATTTATGTGTATTGTGTTCTCTACTTGATATGAGAGCCTGGCACTTGCACCTACACCCCATCAAGTACGTGG
Source organism: Ophioderma brevispina (assembly GCA_023653785.1). NCBI lineage: Eukaryota > Metazoa > Echinodermata > Ophiuroidea > Amphilepidida > Ophiodermatidae > Ophioderma > Ophioderma brevispina. The sequence goes on along the minus strand of JAMKCH010002535.1, from coordinate 26,449 downwards.
GAAACAAACTTGCGGTTTTGATGGTAGACGCAATAAGGCATGTTGCAAAGCCTATTCAAACTGTGCTATACATAAGGGTTAACCACTAAAACGGCGTTTTGTGGGCGCCAGCTATAGCTGGCATGGCACGTAGCAATCCGTTGGTGGTTGTATGTGTGTATGTGTGTGTGGATGTGTGTGGGATGTGTGTGTCACAAATATGTTAGTTTTTTTTTAACATTGACTCAATTGAAAAGTTTCACTTCAATTGCGAACCAAACTTTGTCATAGGTGCACAATGGGATCCGTCATTGTTGATGAGGTCAAAGGTCAGGTTGAAAGGTCAAAGGTAATGTGAGGTCAAGTGTAAAATGGGCTAAATAATGTAAAATTCATCTAAAGTTGCAACTTGGAGTAATGGAAACCAAAATTTGTCATAGGTCCACCATGCGATCCCTCATATGTTGATGAGATCAAAGGTCACGTGCCAGGTCAAAGGTCAAGGGATTTGCTCATAGCGTAGATTTTGAAGATAGCGAGCGCGAAAGCCGAGAACCGCGAATTTTTTTTTTCTATTGGGAATGAAATGGATTCGAGGGATCCAAATTCAGGGACGACAATGAGAAATATACGTCCTTTCATCTGATCTCGAAAATCGATACTACTTCAGGGTAAGCAGTGGGGTCTCTCAAAGGACGGCGTCGGAAACACGCCCCTTTAAGATAATCCGTCACAAAATGATTGCTGATTAGATCTAATCCACATGGTGTTCTAATTTGGACAATACGAGAGTTTGTTGATCATACTTCTTAATTCCATCTTTGTGTGTTTAAAAAGGCATGTTTATTAGATGTATTAACCATGGGAACTTCTTATCTATATCCGTTGCAGTACCTGTCTAAAAAGAAAAAATGGCGGTTGGACTTAGAAGTTCATATTAGTGGTCTGGGCGCAAACTCGTACAGTGCCGTATTTGTAGTAATAGCGCTCAATTTGGTTAAATGGGTCCTGAGGGTTACTTGATTATGGGGTCAGATCTTAAAAACATAGGAACTTACCTTTTCTGAACTTTTCAGGACATTAGCTAACAATCCCATCGTATCTTACAACAACAGAAAAAGTAGTCACGTGCTTTTGTTCAAACTCATGGCGCCAACACCAAGTGTTGAGTTTTTTGGGACACCACGGTACATGGCAACCGATGATAAACATCCAAGACAAACAGTGAAAATAGAAAATGGAAACGCCACTAATTTGGGCAGACACAGGTTGTCCCCAAACTTATTGTGAAAAAACATTTCATAGAAAATTCCAGGATGCGAGAACCAAAAAATAAACAAAATACCCAATTGATGCAACCTAACATAACTCTTCAACCACACTACACTAAGAACCACTGACACTAATAGGCATGTTTAAAGCCGTAAATAGAAAACTGCTGAAAGAGTTACCGTGGCAGATGGTATGTAGTCAAAGGTGAAGGAGCAATTTGTTGTCTCGTATAACATCTGAAGAACTGAACCTGATGAAAGTAAAATACTGGAAGTAAAACGGGTGACATCTAAACAACCATAGCATATGGAGAAAATTTCCTAATGTGTTCAATGCAATTGGGAAACTGAAAGATATACTCAGATAACGCCCATAGACCAAAAGTTGTACCACAGTGGCAAACAACGTACAGAAAAACACATTACAACTAAGAGACAAAATTGAAGCCAAAACTCAAAGAATAGAGGACGATGACATCATGAAACAGCTAAGCAGGCCCCACTCCAGGGTCTCGCTCTCGTTGTAGTTCCCAAACCACATGCCAAAATGATAGCGTCTTTGTATAGACATGCGTAAACCAATACTGCCATCTGCGTGAAAGAATGTAACACCAACAATTGACTAAATTGATTGCAGAGTCAGTTGGTGCGTAATGTTTACTCCAAACTAGATCTTAAGTCAGGCTACAACCAGCTTGAGCTTACACCAGGATGCCGGGACATAACCCAATTCCCACACACATGGGGTTGAAAACGATACAAAAGACTAAATTTCGGCATAGTAGTGCCGCCGAGGTATTCAAAACCACAGTACTCAGTGATAGAAGGATACCTGGAGTCTGAAGTAGCAGATTGATGTTTTTAGTCTATGGACACACACAGATGGAGCATGGCACCCAAGGCTGATATTACTACTACAGGAACATGAATACAAAGGGCTCAACACGAACCGACCCAAATGTGAACAAACAAGTCCAACTAGAATTTTGCGGGCTAGTCTTCGCGGTGATGGTGTGTCACGGACCCGAAGAAAGACGCAATCAAAAATGCGCCACGGTCCGCAAAGTGCAGCGGAAATGAGCAGCTCCTTGGAATGGCAACGTAATGTTCACGCTTTATCCCAAACTTAGTCACAATATCTAAGCCCCTCGGAGCAACTCACACATAAAGGGGTACCGTTTGAATGGGGGTGAAAGACAGAGACTGCGCTAAATAGTCAAGGACTTTCTATCTAGCGGACAGAGTGATGGCCTTCTTCAATCGGCAGAAACCCGCTGAACTTTGGGTTGACGCTAGTCCAGTGGATTGGGCGCCCATTTTAGCACTGACTGACACGTATGGCAACAGGCGTTCTTGGACACAAAATGCACCGTGCTACACTGACCACAAACCATTGATGTCCGTCTTCAACAAGCCAACCTCAAAGGCATCAGGCAGAATACAGTTTTGGTTACTGAAGCTTCATAACTTTGACATTAGTAGTCCGCTACAAACAGGGAAAAACATACCAGTTGACTTCATGTCACGACACCCCAACTCAGGAACGTAAAAGCGTAAGACAGCTTCGCAGATGAATATGTAAACTTCATCGCGACAAATGCAACACCCAAAGCAATGACCTTGTCCTCATTAAAAAAGAAACAGGAAAGACAAAGCACGACAAGATTGTGATATCAGTGTTACAAACAAACAAAACCAATGCAAAGATCAAAGGAGAAAACACAAGATCACTCTTAGGTCAATCAGAGAAGAGATAACTGTCTGATAACATCGTGTTGGGAGGAAGCGCATTTGTAATTCTAAACAGCCTGCAAGATAGGTTATCGAACTAGCTAATCGGGACATCAAGGGATCACCAAAAGCAAAGCATGCTTCGCAGTAAAACATGGTTTCCCAGACAATGAAAAACAGAGCAAGCTGTACAAAGGCTGCCTTCCCTGCCAAGCATCAACAATAAAACTAGCGGCGAGCCTCTCAAAAATGACTGAATGCCAGAGTACCCTGGCAACGAGTGAGCGTTGATTTTTGTGGACCGTTTCCATCAGAACACTAATTTTGGTCGTCATGGATCCAGATATCCAGCTATGGAATTGTTAAGTCTACATCAACAAAGCCCACAATGCCACTTCTGGAGAAAATCTTTATGCGCATGGAATACCCACGAAGTGGTGAAGTCGGACAAGGGATCTCCATTTCAGTCAGAAGAATTTGCACAATTTGAGAGTACCTCATCTTTACCACCACAGAATTCCCCATCAGAAAGTTGTTCGCACGGCACAAGATAGGTAGACCTTGGTGCGTGTTATCCGATATGAACTCTGGAAAATTTGTTCGCAGCAACAGAACAAACATCCACAACAGGAGCCCAAGTGAAGCACCTTTATGCTGCGTATTCGTACCTGCCTCAGCACATTCAAACCAGTGAATAGAGAACAACTAGATGAGATCATCAAAGAAATGAGGAGACGGCTAAAACAACATCAAAGTCGTATGCAGACACAAAACGTCATGCGAAACAGTCTGACATCAGAGACGAAGTTCTTGTCAAGAACGAAGAAAGTGGAAAAATGGTCACACCTTACAATGTGTCCCCCTACACTGTTACTGAAAGAAAAGGCTCCCAATGACTGTAGAAAGAGCTGGTCACGCTGACAAGAAATGTGTCTCAACTGAAAAAAAAGTACAAACACAACTTGATCAGACAATGATCCCGAAAAGCTGGGATCATTTCCAAAATTAAAAATAACACTAATAAATTAATCAGAGATAAGAAAAGAGAATTTCTATCAAAAGGTTCAATGAAAATACAATATATAAAAAAAAAAACGGGATACATTCGGAAATGTCATCCCATCTAAAAATAAAGACACAGACATTTCTGAAATCCAACCTAAGGCAGGTCAAGTTACTGGAAGTAAAGAATGGCAAATGCCTACACTAATTACGTTGAGAAATTGGACCTAAACTTGCAGGGAAACTTAAAGATAAATGAGTTCTGTAATTATAACGCACCTATTGATGATAATGGACCCTAAGGGGCCACATTTGATTTGTTCTGTCACTCATGAATAGTCTGAAACAACTATTAAAATAAATGACAAAAAGGATACTGGTCTAGATAATATTCCTTCTAAACTACTTAAATGGTCGGCAACAATCATCCACCACCAGTAATTACTCAATTAATCACCTCTTTCACCACTAGTAAGTTCCCACCTGCTGGAAAAGAAAAAGAGCTAGAGTAATCCCAGTTTTCAAGGCTGGTGACCCCTGCGATCCTGGTAACTAAAGGCATATCTAAATGTGGTTGGTTGTTGTTGTAATTTCTAAGATTGCTGAAAAAAGTGAAAGAGCTTGTTTGGATCAATTTATAAACTACCTAAATGTAAATAATCTAAAAATAGTTAATCAGTCTGGCTTTCGCCCTCTTCATTCCACATCTACTGCTCTAATTAATTAACTGAGGAATGGTATGGGGAAATAGATTAGAGGTTAAAATGGTTGGATTATGCACACTGATCTTAAAAAGCCATTTGATACTGTAAATCATAACATTTCTAAAAAAACTTAAAATGTATGGAGTAAGTAAATATTGCATAAATGGTTCAAAAGTTATTAAGTGGTCGAACTCAATTTATACTTCCGTCAACGGGCAACTTCTGATGTTGCATTATAGTGTGTGGAATGCCTCACGGCTCAATTGATGGTCCTCTTGGCTTTCTTATTTATATTAATGATTTGCTTAACTACTTATCCCATTGTAAGTAGTATGTATGATGATGCACCAATGTTATATTTATTATGCTTCCAACTCAGTTGATTGATATTTCAAACTGTATAAGAAGATCTTCACACTTTAAACAAATGGCCTGAAAGTAACAAATTAAGTTTTAATGTGGATAAGGTCAGAATTTATGTTACTAGGTTCAATACAGCGTTTATTGCGGTTACAGATCAAATAATGATTTGTTCTATTCAAATTAATAATGTCAGACTTCAAAGAGTGCATGAATTTAAGCATATGGGAGTTATCATTGATGAGAACATGTCATGGAATCAGCAAATGAAAAATGTGCGCAAAAAATCACTTAAGGTATGTTTATGTTAAAAAAAATGCAAGTCACTTGTTCCAAATGATATTTTCTTACTACTAACTATAATCCAGTTCCTGCCACACTTAGACATTGGCAGTTGTTTGGGAAATTGTGGGACTACATAGCAAAATCGTCTCTTCAGATTATAACAGAAAGAACAGGGCAGCACGTTAATCTGTGGGTAGCCTGGGGATACCCCTAGTCATGAAGATCTTAATCACCTTGGCTGGCAACGTCTTTCTCATAGACCAAAAGTTCAGTTGTTCGCTCTTGGGTACAAAATTTTAAATGACCTAGCACCTCCATATCTTTCTGGCATTTTTTCATTACTAGCAATAATTATAACTTTTCGTCACAGCATCTATAATGTTACAATTCCACAACCCAAAACGGAGTACAAGAAGCGTAGTCTATCCACAGAGCGTGCAGTAATTTGGAAACAATCTTGATGCTCTAAAACTTCAAATATCAGCAACATTCAGTTATTTTAAGAATAATTTAAGGCACATTTCATTAGCCTTGTACATGATTTTCGTGTTTAATTTTGTTGTTATCCAAATGAATTGTAGTACCCTTTTGTAATTGTTGTAATCACGGCCCTAGTGAAAAACAGCCTTATTGCTTGAACCGGGCCTCCGTGGTAAAATAAGTGAATGAATGAATGAGTAGTAAAAGCCGTACGGGAGCGATGGAGGATTCTGACAACGATGAAGTCGAAGAACCAGAACAGGTGATTATTCCTAAACAGAGTCCAAACCATCGTCATCGTTGGACCACCATCTACCTCAATGACGATTGACACCACTTAAGTTGAAGTATGCATACAGGTGTAACAACGAAAAGTTGAACATCTAAATAAGTAACCACACAAAATACTGTTGTACGGTTAATTTGAAGTTTATTGACAGTGGATTTACAAGTAATATTGCAAGTGATTTTAGGGGATAAATTCAAACTGTTTGATATTCATACAAATATTGGCAAAGCTTGTTCTACAACTTTCAAAGAAAAGAAGGAGGGATGTAGTATCCTAAATGGTTACAAACATATACAACGTGGCATCACTTCCAAAAACGCCTATCAACCGCAACCCGCACAATCGGCAACCTTCTTCTACTAGCCAGGGGTCCGTTCCGAAAGTGGTGTACGACAGTCGTAGCCTTCTTTCTATCGAACTTTGCGTAAATTCACACTTACGAATTTACTGCGTTCCCGAAAACTTGGAATTGCACTTAAGATTTCTTCAAAACTTACGAACAATCTGGTCTGTCGTAACTAGCACGTACGCTTTTCCACGAGTTTCCATGGTTTCCTGAAAACTTAACTTAAGTCGCAGGTTATGATAAAGTTACGGCAAATTCTACGTCTACTCAGAGTGGACGTAGACTTGCCTTAACGATACAAGTTGATATCGTGGGACATTATGGGGGAGCTAGTATTCGTGATTTTACTGGCAAAGGGGATGAGAGGCTGGGAGATGATGTAGGAGATTATTTACAAACATTTTGAACATGTTTTGAGACCCGGGGTCATTTATGTTGGTTTGGCGGTGTGTGGATGTGTGGGTGTGTTGTGTGGGTGGGGGGGGGGTGAATGTGGGTGGGGTGGGGTGGGTGTATGTGTGTGTGTATGTATTTTTTTTTAATATTTTTATGTGTTTATTAATTATTTTAATGACCATTTTCAAAACTAATCTGTAAAATACTATGTAGGCATATTTCTTGTCGAATTTTCTCAAAATTTCCAAAACTTTTTTTTTCAATGAAAAACGTAACTTCCAAAGTTGAGTGAATCCCCTTCCCCCAAGTTTATTAGGTAGGGGATTACTGAGACAGAATGTCTAGATTGTGAAAACTTATATAAAATGTAGGGTTATTTCCATTTAGTGAGGAATAGTACGTCTTGTTTCTGCACTGTAGGCCTAGGATGAACCCGCCACACGACATCGTTATTATGTAAGCTTAAAGGCACTGGCCAGATTTAAGGATTGAGAAAAAGTTTTTGTATATTATTACACCTAGCTTACCGACATGCACTGTGAAGAAAAGTAACAACATATTATTGTGAGGTGATGTTTGCTAAAAAAGGTTCCAAATGTTAAATTACCGTCTATATCAAGAATAACTGTTTTGTGCATGCAGATATTGACACACAACTATATTAGTCGAGGTACTAATTTGAAGACGAAAAACTAATAGGGACTATACAAATATGTTACACGCGAGAATGTCACCAACCGTTTACGTGTTATGAAGAGTGGGTCATGAATGATGATAAAGCTGTTTAAGGAAGGGTTGGCTAGCAACTTGTAGCATCAAGGTTTAGAGCCAGACAAAGTATAAAACCCTATAATCTGTTTTGCTAAAAGTAAAAACTATAAAAATAATTTTACGTAGGTTTATTCATGACCAACGTGACCCTCTAACAAGTAATATTTGTCATTGCTCAAAACAAAATCTTAAAACTGCAAATTTCAGATACAAAAATATCAGGTGACGAATAAAAAATATATATACTTGATCCATATTTCAAGAACAAGGAACCATATTCTTTTGAATGCCGAGATTTGACCTACATGGCACATCTTGTTAATGGTATGTTATAGAGTTATTGAGAAAAACTTACAATACCGAGGATGTGCCCAAGCATGTTAGTATTTATTGCATTTGCAGTATTAAATTTAAAAAGTTATGGTAGCTGCTGTACATGTTAACACGAATTGAGTTTAAATATATTTCATAATAAAGGCCCCACCCGAATTCCGATTTAAAAACGAACATAAACAAAATAGGCAGTATGGATTACATCTTAAATGGTCACAGAAATGAAAATAAACAGCCCTCACTGAAATAGTTACCTATAATTAGACATTTTACTGACTGAACTAATTAATTAATAACCGTGATGAAAAAGTGAAACATCGGAAGCTACATGAAGCAAATAAAATATATTGAGAGTGAACACACACCACGCGCGAAACACAAAAAATGAACGATTAGACCAAGTGATCGACAATCAAGCGTACCCTGTCCGAGTGTTTTAATACTTGTTCTATAGATAAACACAATAAAATAATCCCATACTGATGATAATAGGCACATGGGAACATTCGCAAACGTGTCTCAAACTTTTGCACCCAGACAGAGCCCTATAATTTGAATCCAATCAATGAATGGAATGACCTTAAATCGGCCTTAGTTAATGTTAACGTAAGATTGTCGTAGGTTACTGGAAGAAATGTACTTACGGACTATCTTAAGTACACTGTTCCAGAACGCTACTAACCATGGTCGTAACTTAAAATCTTAAGCCATGGTAAGATTGAACTTTACGTCATAGTTTCGGAACGGACCCCAGCTATAGTAGATTTCCAAAATTACGTGAGACTCCATACATAAAACATAGGGGTGATGGTTAATCCCGGGCCATGTGGAGGGGACCAGGGGTCCGTTCCCGAAATATGAACGTAAAGTTATCTTACGCATGGCTTAAGAATTTTGGTTCCGACAATGGTAGTAGCGTTTCCTGACAGTTGTACTTAAGATGGTCGTAAGTACATTTCTACCAGTAAACCTAGGCCAATCTTACGTTATCATAAACTAAGCGATTTTAAAGGTCATTCCATTCATCGATTGGGATTAAAATTGGGCTCGGTCTGGGTTGCAAAAGTCTGAGACACGTTTGCGAATGATGTCATGTGCCTATTATCATCATATCAGGTATGAATGATTTTATTGTGTGGGTAGCTATAGAACAAGTATGAAAACACTCGGACAGGGTTCGCTGATGTCGATCAACTTCGTCTAATTCATTCAATTTTATTGTTCGCGTGTGTGTTTGCTAAACTCTTCAATATATTTTATTTGCTTCATGTAGCCTCCTGGTGTTCACTTTTTCATCAACGGTGATTAATTAAGTTAGTTTAGTAATGTTTCAGTTGGAGAGCTGTTATTTCCATTTTCTGTGACCCATTTAGTGTAATCCATTACTCTATTTTGGTATTTTCTTTTTTAACTCGGGAATGGGAGGGTCCTTATTATAAATAAAATTTAAATCAATTATCATGTTAATATGAAATGCAGCTACCATAACTTTTTAAATTTAATTATGAAAGATGCAATTAAAATCTAACACATGCTTTTGGCAAATGCTCGGTATTGGTAAAGTGTTTCTCAATAAATAGAACATAGGCCTATCATAACAAGAGTGCCCTGTAGGTCAAATCTCGGCATTCCTTAAAGATATATGGTCTTGAAAAATATGGATCAAGTATATAATTTTCAGTTATTGTAACCTGTATTTTTGTCTAAATTTGCAGATTTAAGATTTTGTTTTGAGCAATGAATAAGATTAATTTTAGAGGTCAAGTTGGCCATGATAACCTACATAAAATTATTTTATGTTTACTTTAGGCAAAAACAGGTTATAGGGGTATACTGTGTCTGGCTGTAAAAACCTTGATGCTACAAGCTGCTTACCCAACCCTTACTCTAAAGCTTTTTCATCACTCATGTCGAATGATGACCCCTCTTCATAACACGTAAGACTCTTGGTGACATCGCGCGTTTGTTACATTAATTGTATATCATCAAAAGGAATAGGGTATAGGCCTATTAGTTTCGTCTTCATTAGATAACATGACTCACTATAGTGTGTGTCAATATTTGCATGCACAAGAACAGTAATTCTTGTAGACGGTAATTTAAGCGTTTGAAACCTTTTTTTAAGCAGACAACACCTTACCATTAATTGTGTGACTTTCTTTACAATGTCAATGCAGGTCGGTAAGCTAGAGTGTAATGATTAGAACAAGAGGACTTTTTCTCAATACCCTTAAATCTGTCCAGTGCCTTTAAGCTTACATAATAACCGAGGTCGTGTGGCGGGTTCATCCTATGCCTACATGTACAGAAAACACACGTACTATTCCTCACTTAAAGGGAAAATAACCCTACATTTTTATATCAGTTTTTCACAAATTTGACATGCTGTAGCTCTTTAATCCCTACCTAATCAACGTGGGGGAAGGGATCACTCAACTTTGGAAGTAACGGTGATGTTGCGGCTGAAAACTCGAAGCTCTTATGCCCCTAAAAATGTGAGTTGAAATACACAAATAGCGTATTGTGAAAAATGCGACAAGAGATTTATAGGCCTACATAATTATTTAAAATTAGTTTTGAAAATCGGTCATTGGGTGACATTGAGCGAAACAAAAAACGCCACAAAAACACGTCATACACACACATACACCCCGCCCCCCCCCACATACACCCCCACCACACACACTCCCAAACCAAACACAAGAGTGACCCCCGTGTCTCCAACTGTTTCAAAATGGTTGGAATAATCTCCTACAATCATCTCTCAGCCTCTCATCCCCCTTTCCAAATAAATCACGAATACTAGCCCTTCCATCATGTCCCCGTGATATCAACTTGTATGTTATATGGCAAGTCTACGTCAACTCTGAGTAGACGTAGAAATTCGCGTAACTTTACGATAACCTGCGACTAAGTTAAGTTTCAGGAACCCATGAAAAAGTCGTGGAAAAGCGTACGTGCTAGTTAAGTTTGAAAAATCTTAAGTGCATTCAAAGTTTCGGGAACGCAGTCAATTCTTAAGTGTGAACTTTACTCAAAAGTTGGCGATAGAAAGAGGCTACGACTGGCGTACGGCCACTTTCGGGAACGGACACCAGGCCTTTGTAGGTATTACACGGGTAAACAAACTACTTTACAAAATCGGCTTACTGGAACCTTATGCATTCAGTTCTACAATGGTCTGTATGATAGAAGGACTTGGTCCCCCAATCCTCTTTGTGTTCATCTTCTTATTCAAGTTGGCCCACTTTTTAGGGCAGAATAAAAACTTAGTTGTGTATGTGTGCGTTGATATAAGAATGCATTTATTTCTCCGGTACTGTTAAAAGAATCAGATTGTTAGTTTCAAAGGGTAGGTTATATATTCAAAAACTACACATTTAATGAATCTTTGCTGGTGTTTTCACCTGATACTTCAATTGAAACATTCAAAGCTCTCTTAGATGTGAAACAATGTATTTTATGTCAAATTTATTTTACTAGTTACATTACTGTACATTGTGGTGAGTACCATAAACTTTTTCTACCTGTGTCCATTAAAATATTTCCTCTTACCTCTCACGGTGAATGGACCGACCTAAAACCAAAGATTTCTATAATAATAGAGAGGCAAAACGTTCGTAATCTTTAGAATTCATCGTCTCGCATGGTTTTGCCGACCACAAAGAAAACATAGAGTAACCACAATAGAAAGCAATGGCTGCCTCCTCTTTTCCACATACTGTGTGTGCCGCTTAGCATATACTCTAATCGGAAGTGATACAAATTGATGTATGTGTTTAGAGGTGGCCAGTTAATAGTTCACCTGGATCATTGTGCTCAGATACTCTTTTTTCTCATAATGCAATGCGCGCTTAGGTGAAAAGATGTATTCATTGAGGCGGTTTATTTCAATCAAGATGACGACGTGTCATTTCATTCGTTATGTTGACCCTGGGGTAGGACAAAATTTTTAATTTTTGTCGGATGTTGTATCGTAATTGACATTATGTGTGTATACAAGCACCCAAACTAATAATATTCCGTGCAATATTCAAAATGTCAGAGCCAGCACGGACGACTGGTTTTGAATGGTCTCACCCCCTTGCCAAAACTGTTATTGATGTCTCACTTATTTTGAATCTACTATAAATGAATAAAGAGATTATTTACTGTGGTCACAAAGCGAGTCTAGAGAGTCCTTTTATAAACCCCGAATATTATAGCTGGCATCTGTACTCCTTGCAAATGTCGTCTGGAAGGGTGCCTAACTTTCAAACGGTTTGTCAACCGTTCCAATAGGTATACACAGCTTTCACCGTGCTTTCACCCAGAACAACTTTCTCAACACAGATAGTGTGGTGACTCAACGTGAGTTTGACCTGCTCTCTTAAGTTTTTATGTAGCTAAGTAAACTGTTCTACAGGGTGAGTTCAAAAACAAATTTTGACCCCTGATTGTGTCAGCCATTTTGAAACATGCCACTATGTAACCTTAGGCTACCATATGTGTGGTATCATCGAAAAGTCTATTTCATTATCTTTAATTTGCTGCAAAGATCTTTCCCATCGGTTAGGTATTGGCCGAGCTACAGTCTTTGAATCAAGTAGTCAGTTTTGCGCTCTGCCCACGGTTCCCATTTGAATTCACGGCGGCCAACTACGCAAATGACTCCCCAAAATGTTGATAAGGGTATGTCTACGTTTTTGTCAAACTAAAGTGGTATCTTAAAGTTAAAAGCAGTGATAATGGTCAGTTTTATTTGAAACTTTTTTTCAAGATGTGGCATATTTTTATCTACAATAAGCAAGACCTTGACCTCAAAAGGTTGTCACTGATGTTTGTTCCTTCATAGGGTATGATTCATTCACGGTTAACTCTTCAGAAACTGATACATTATCAATTTACTTTATTTTTCAAATAATTGTTTAATGAGTAGTTAGGACGTAGAAACGTTAAGAGGGTAAATTGTACGAATTCTGTGGGGTTACTACGTCACATTATCTTGCAGTCATAAATAGCCAGATTTTCTTCTGGACACTGATTGCCTTCGCTGAACGCCTTCATTTATGTGAATCCGTGGACAGAGCGCGAAAACTGCTACTTCAACCGAACTGTACTCGTCCTATACCTAACCTGTTGGTAATGATCTTTGCAGGCAAATTTAAATAATGAACTAGCTTTCAGATGAACTAACAATATTAGATATACCGTGTGTCCAAACAACAAAACCGCAACACTCGGTGGCAGGCCATACGTTTTGAACAAAAGCATGTTACTACTTATTTTTTGTGTAAGATACGATTGGACTGTTGGCTAATATCCCTGAAAAGTCATAAAGGTAGAGTACGTGTTTTTAAGATATGACCGCAACAATCAAGTAACCTCGCATAACCCATTTTACAAAAATAGGAGCTGGTAACCCACACGACTGCAATGCAATGAAGAACAGAATGGCAAATATTACAATATTGATTCAATCAACAATTTTACTTTGGCCCAAATTTTATTTCAGAACGCCTTCTACTGGGTCAAATGACTGCATTTTACATATTATTAAAAACTTAACGATAATGGATACAACATTAAGTTTATTGATAAAATATGTTTTCAAGACGATATAAAACTATGACTAAGTCATACACAACGCCGCAACAAATTGAAGGCATGTCATCCAAGTCGTATATTATATTCTCTGTATCACACTTTAATCTACCTTATATTAATATGGCGTCTTTTCTTGGGGAGTACTATAAAACTCACTTGAACCAACTTGTTAAGCTTCAAAATGGGGCATAATTAACCATGTCAAACATTCATTATAGAAGTCACACGGACCATTATTTTTCGAAATTCAATCTCCTAACTCTTGAAAATATATATATACTCTTGAATTGGGTGTTTTCATGTTCAAATACTCTATAAACGATCTTCCTAAGTCATTCAATGCACATTTTGTACAAACGTTCAGACTACATAATTATCAAACAAAACATACTAGTCCATCCATTTAACAAGATAACAAATCGTTCTCTGACCACTCTAGCCTGAACGAGAGGGCCAATTCTTGGAATTCTTTGGCACGGTACTTTAAAATTGCATTCTGTCAAACTTTTTCCGCGCACTTGGAGGAACAAAACAGAACACTTGTATCTAAATATAGTAATTTCTCGGTTTGCACTGTACTAATGTCTTGATGTTGATTTTGATAATTGTTTCAAATGTGTTTTTTTCATACTTTTTCTTTCTTTTAATTATTTTACTTTTCATTTTAATTTCCATTTATCCTAAATGTATAGTGTAACTCAATTTTTCGTCTAAGCTGAGGGCATTCTTATCGGGTCTACTTGGCCTTCCAGCCTTCTCCTCATAATATTGTTGCCGCTCTGATGTTATTGATTGTTTTGTCACGTGTTTGTCACATTTTCTGGAAATAATGAACTGAACTGAACTGGTAATTAGTAAAATGATCAATTGCGTTGGCCTGCAACTTGCTTGTTACTGAAAGATAATGATTACATTCTCACCTTTATGAACGTAAAAACATGTTTTCAAAACACAAAATTCCAATAAAAATATCATTAATTCATCTGTCATTAATTTTGGGTTAAGATACTCTTTGGTTGCCGTCACAAATTTATGATGAATGAATTAGCTCTATTCCAATTCTGTATTATTTGGCGGACACAAATCAGGGTCAAGTTTTGTTTACTCACCCTGTACCTACGAAACTACGAAACTAATTTATTTACTTTGTTTACTTCTGACTCTCGTATTCAGTATATACTGAACCTAATATACCCAGTCATCCCACATGCTTAAAGGGACGAAGGCCTTAAAATAGCGACAAGCTTATGTTAACTAATCCCTAAATATAATTTCTAAATCTCTGAATCCATTCCCTCTCAAAATTGAAAGATTAATTAGGTGTTTATGATGAATACCATTTGACTTTGGATGACGTAAGCTGGGCCCACCAAATAGGTTGCGGTTGTTCATAACTACGGTCCTCGTGACTGAGTGTCCTTTACCACCCATCTAGGCATGTATTCTCCATTAAGTGTTGTACGCATCACTTGTACCCAAAAGGCCTCGTCTACACGGTTTTATTCCTTACATTTGACTGGTATCTAGGAAACTCTCTCATAGGGGGACACTCAATTTCTTTACACCGGCACAGGCGATCATGCGACCTCATGATAACATTCAAAACATTTATGAATGGCGCGGCTATTTGCAAACTTCCACGTAACCTAAAAATCAATTGGTTATTGACAGATGGTGACATCTTGCAATGTCCGTGTGGGCCGGATGATTCTTATCGGGGATATAAGTGATCAATAAAAACAAATCTCCTACTTCCTGTGAAATGGCAGAAATTAGTCTGTGATACGACCTGTATTGTATTACTCTATGGAAATATAAACTACCGGGTACTATCAGCTAAGGACCAACTTGGGTGACAAACTGCAAACATCTTAAAACTGATTCTTTATCAAAGACTAGGCAAAAACGTTTTTCAATTGCCAGTCAGGTTTTTTTTTTTGCATACCAGATATATATTATATATATATATATAATATCTAATATAAAATATATCTACTATATATATATATCTTATATGATATATATATCTTATCTATATATAAATCTGAATATGCCTTCCAAAATACCATGGAATATTTTGAAAAGCCGCAATACACCGTCACAAAGAATGTGTTTTTAGTGTTTACCTTTCAATGTAAACAATTATATAGTCGCACCGTACTCATAGTCCGGCTACAACGGTAAGAATAGAGCACTCCCTTAAGTTGACTCTTCACGCAACATTAGGTTTCTGGCTTTATTCCGTTATCGTCTATGTAAAAGACCTGACCTCTACGTAAAAGATAAAGGATGAGAAGCACACCGTTATGAAAAATAATGGTGTTTTGATAAGGTCTGGTGAGCCTGTTAAACTCCGACAAGCGGCGAGCCTTTAGTTTAACAGGCAAGCCAGACCTGATCAAAACTCCATTATTTTTTCATAACGGTGTGTTTTTAATTCTTTATATTACATATACGTCGAGACCAGAACTAAAACGATTTTATATAATTATCCAGTACAGTTGAGAATATATTTCGTTTTTTATTTAAATATCATGAAGCAGCATTATGTTTTTTCTTAATTAAATATGCTAAAATGTGTCTAACACCAAGAGGTCAAGTCGATAATAGGTTTAATCTTCTGGCGAGGTAATCATATTGACAGGAAAAGCCTGATCTGATTTAGAAATGGTCCCACCTGTTGAAAAGATTATCCTATTGACTGTTTAATCCGGATCTAATGGTTATTTAGTAGGCAGATTTGGATATTTAAGTAAGTACAGTTTAAATAACCCTTTCATACGTACACTTACCTCATTTTTTCATTATTATTTTCAAATCATGTATTCAGTGATCTGGCGTTACGGGTAGTAATTGTTATTATTTTAAAAAGCAAAGTGTTTCAATTGCCCTTTCAAAATAGAATAGAAAAGATTTCCATTGATTTAAATCACTATCTTGGCTGATTCTTAGTCAATATATTAGCCAACAAGCAGATGGTAATCCGACAATTACATTAAACTTTTATGAGTCACCAGTTCTTTCATCGTTGTTCATTTCAACAATAAAAGACCAAAATTTGTCGATTGTCACTTTAAAATAGTGAAAAAGAAATTTGCATGACTTGCAAGCAACTACTTTGGTGAATCGTAATCGACAGACAAGTAGATGATAATCCGATGTTCACAATAAGCTTTTGTATTGAGTTATCACTTTTTCACTATTGTTTATTTTTTTCATTTGTACCACCTGGGCTGAGGTGTTTCTAGAATTCTCTTTTGTTCAATTGTCCTTTATTGTTTAAACATGAATATTCATCAGACCGTTATTTTTCTCCGAAGGTGTCCAAGACCACTTTCGGAAAAAATGATGAATATTCATGTCCATGTCCCGATCGCTAATAGCCTTGTCCCCAGAAGCCCCAGATTTCACCGGAAGTGGTCAACATTTTGCTATCAGAAGAAAACTACTATTTTTCTCATTTACCCTGTGAAATCTTAGAGCCAAAGGATGTTTGGTTTGGAAGTTATGAGCGAAAATGTGCCCCATTTTGGTCGACCAATATTAATTAATGTTACACAGTACTCTATGGGGCTTACAAAATCACGTTTTTAGCTCTCGCATCAAAACGGATTGAAATATCGGCGCGAAACTTTACAGATGGGGTTTTGGAGTGAAGGCCAATCTATCAAGATGAAAACTTCATATCCTTAAATCGGCCATCCCCCTTTAAATAACGGCCTCTGACCGCTTTCGTAACTATAATGGACGGTTGGACAAAAGAAATTGATAATGATGAAAAGAAAAAGGGCTGCTAGACAAATACACATGGATAGCGGGTCTGAGTTGCTGAGTGTCACAACAAGAAGTTGTTTTTTTACCAGGCCCGTACGCAGGGGGGTAAGGTCGCACCCCACCAAATTCCACAAAAGGGCCAAAGGTCTACTTTTAGCTGAAATTGTAGAAAAATTTGACGCAGAAAGTCCCGTTTTGGTGATAAAATGTTCAAATTCCCAAACAGGACAATTTTAGGGTTCATTCTTCATGTAGAACATCATGAATTAGCCTAGCATGAATCTTCTATAAAAGGATTAAGGATTACAAGGATTGTACAGCTTTATTCCGTAAAAAGTCTTTACTCTAGTCCAACTCGTGAATATCTTTACACCAGGAACACCAATTTTAGGGGGTTAGGTCCAATTTACCAAAAATGCCCCTTTTCGAAAAAAGTACCCGCACCCCCCTCCTATAAATCCTGCGTACGGCTTGTTTTTTTACCTTGAGAATCATGGCGGGAAAAATGTCATACCCTCGTCAAGTTAAAGGATTTTGTATAAACACTATAAATCTGTGTGGAATATTGCACCCGAGCAGGCGTATGCAATTAATTTTCCGCCATATTGTCAAGGTAAAAATGCAACTTCCTGTTTTTTCATTCGGCGACCATTCAACTGTGCGGCAGCCGCTATCCATTTGTAAAGCTCCGTGGCCCGGGCTGCGTGCATCCAAAGTCCCCAAATGGATACCCATGAAACTGAATTAATACTTTTATAGATGGAAAAGGTTGAGAGACCTGAAATCTATATACTAAAAAAACCCAACGTTGTCAATTTGTTTGTCCGGCTATGCATTTAGCCGGCCTTTAACATACTTATATGAATTTTGGTATGTGGTAGAGCTTCCGGACGACTAGGTGTGTGGTCACTTTTTTCGGGGGTCATTGGGGGTCAAGGTCAATCCGGGTCCATTATAGGGTAACTTGGCCGTGCTTTGACGTATGGATATGATTTTTGTATGGTGTTAGAGTTTCGCCTTACAAGTTTAGTGGTCACGTTTTCGAGGGGTCCAATTTTTGGGTCAAAGGTCATCCAGGGATCATAATTGGCTAACTTGGCCGTGCTTTGACGGTATGGATATGAGTTTTGGTATGGTTGGTAGTGTTTCGCCGTACGAGTTTAGTGGTCACGTTTTCGAGGTTATTTTGGGTCAAGGTCATCCAGGGTCATATTGGTTCACTGGCCGTGCTGACGTATGGATATGAGTTTTGGTATGGTGGTAGAGTTTCGGCGTACGAGTTTCAGTGGTTTACATTTTCGAAGGTCATTTGGGGGTCAAAGGTCCATGCGGGGTCATGTATGGTAACTTGCCGTGCTTTGACGTATGGATATGAGGTTTTGGTATGGTGGTAGAGTTCGCCGTACGAGTTTTGTGGTCACATTTTCGAGGGGTCATTTGGGGTCAAAGGTCATCGGGGGGTCATTATTAGGTAACTTGGCCGTGCTTTGACGTATGGATATGAGTTTTGGTATGGTGGTAGAGTTTCGCCGTACAAGAGTAGTGGTCACATTTTCGAGGGGTCATTTGGGGTCAAATGTCATCCGGGTCATTATTAGGTAACTTGGCCGTGCTTTGACGTATGGATATGAGTTTTGGTATGGTGGTAGAGTTTCGCCGTACGAGTTTTGTGGTCACATTTTCGAGGGGTCATTTGGGGTCAAAGGTCATCGGGGGGTCATTATTAGGTAACTTGGCCGTGCTTTGACGTATGGATATGAGTTTTGGTATGGTGGCAGATTTTCACCACCTTAATATTTAGTAGTCACGTTTTCGAGGGGTCATTTGGGGTCAAAGGTCATCGGGGGGTCATTATTAGGTAACTTGGCCGTGCTTTGACGTATGGA
The DNA here is from genome assembly GCA_023653785.1 of Ophioderma brevispina. Taxonomy (NCBI): domain Eukaryota; kingdom Metazoa; phylum Echinodermata; class Ophiuroidea; order Amphilepidida; family Ophiodermatidae; genus Ophioderma; species Ophioderma brevispina. Next base: position 7,256 of record JAMKCH010002535.1, on the reverse strand, counting down.
TATGAGTTTTGGTATGGTGGTAGAGTTTCGCCGTACGAGTTTTGTGGTCACATTTTCGAGGGGTCATTTGGGGTCAAAGGTCATCCAAGGGTCATAATTGGGTAACTTGGCCATGCTTATGACGACTTAAGTGCCCGGGCGCTAATTAGGTCGAAACAGTCCCTTTGAAAATTCCAGTATACTCGTCTAGCGGGGGCCCGCGCGCAGAGCGGGCCTCCCCGCTAATGTCAGCTTCTTTTCGATGGTCTATATGTATTATACACATGTGCTGATCGAATATTTAGGGTGTTGTTCCTTTAAATTTTTTGCAATTTTTCTTTGTCTTGTTCTGTCCTGTTCTTACACCATGTCCTTTGCCCTATTTCATGTCCTTGTCTTTGGACTGTATTATTCTGGGTGCTAAATTGAATCGAGCTCGCTTGACTGGTTCTCCCTCCATAAGGTCCATTAATTGTAAACTGAAGTTTTGCGTGGAAAATAATCAATGAACCTGAAGTATTCATTTCTGAACACGCAACGATTTAAATGAGTGAGCAACACTTAATATTAATTTATGGTACTCATCTCTCATTTTATTAACACCTTTTTTTACAAATCAACGGTATGTTTACATTTCCCATTGTGTGCATTTCAATAACTAAATATTACCTTTCCAATTAGTACGTTTAACATACTATCCATACAATAGCATTAATCACTGTTACAAATCTGTATTAGTGTTTTTGTCTTTTCACACTCTGTTTAAACATTACAGAAGCATATTTATCATATTCACATTATTAATCTCTTCATCTTTTCAAAACTATTTTCTCCATTTAAGACTTCCTCTCTCCATAAACAAATATTACAACATGCTCTGTAAGTAATGACTGTTAAATAGAACAATTTAAAATTTAAAAAGGGAAGCAATAAAATTACTAATAAATAAAAATATAAACGAGAAGTAATAAAATTAAAGGAAATAATCTTTTTTAGAAAGTAATTAAATAATTCTAAAAACGCCGAGTATTAAAGTGGTGCGGCCAGGATTCGCACCTCCGTATACAATCACCTAATCACACATTGCGTTACAACAATACATGCACTATTGCGTAGCCGGTCGTCTGAAGGTCTCCACTGCTACTCCACAGCGAACTGATCGGATTCAGCCTCCTTTTAAGCAACCTAGTACCTTTCAATTAAAGTAAGATTAGCATATCTATGTATCTATTAACGGAGTGGTCGAGCTTTTAGTCCTTAAGCCATCAGGAAATTTTAGCCAAATTGGTATCCTGAAAGGGGAAATAACGATACTTATTATTCAGCCTAAGTACACTATCCTCTACACAAAAATGCATGATAGCATTTCTGGAATGGTAGCTATAACCAGGTAGGGGACAATTTAGGATTACACAGGGGTCAAAATTTATAATGATCCGGTCATGTTAAAAAGTATGCCACATCATTTGTTCAACCATAAGGATTCCAAAAAGGTATAGTTTGTACTATCTACAACCAAATGTTTTGGAGTTAAGGTTAAAAACAGCGAAAACGGGTCAAAAGGTTAAAGTTCAGTTGTACAAGGGTCAAATTTTAAGTTGCACCGATTTGGATGCAAAATGGTGCAAATTTTTGGTGGAGGTCATAGGATTCAAATAAGGAATAGTTTTGAGTGTCTCAATGCTTAGTTACCAAAGTACGGGGGAAACAAGGTCAAGCCCTGTGGAATACAATGGACATAGACCTTTATTTCCCCCTACATTGGTAACTAAGCATTTTAGACAGTCAAAACTATTCCTTATTTTAATCCTATGAGCTCCGCCAATAATATGCACCATATTTTATCCAAATCAGAGCAACTTTGAAATTTGACCCCTGGACAACTGAAAATGACCCTTTTTATTGATTTTTGGTGTTTTTAGCTTATAACTCCAAAACTTTAGGTTGTAGGTAGTACAAACTATACCTTTTTGGAATCCTTATGATCTGACAAATAATGTGGTATACTTTTCAACATGATTGAAGCAATTTAAAATTCCCCCGTGTAAACCTTGGTTACCCCCTACCTGGCTATAGCTACCATTCGAGAAATGCTATCATGCATTTTTGTGTAGGCCATGGTATACTGATGAGCATAATAAGTGTTGTTTTGTCCCCTTTCATGATACCCAAAATTTGCTCGGCTATTTGAAAAGTGCTCTAGTTTTCGAGTTACCCCTCCCCCTCGGTACAACGAACCACAACCACCTTTATTTGAAGGATAAATACATGAGATTTAAGAAAATGATGGTTGTAGTTGAAATATTTGAAGGCAGGGATGATTTCTAGGCCGAAAATGCATTTTGGGCTGCAAATAAGCGAAATTATTGTTTTATATTTTTTTAAAGTAAAAATATTACAATCTTATTTTTATGGTGTCCTCTTTGTTATTGATATAGGTTTTATACGTTGCATAAGGGGTTCAGGTAATACTCTTTGTGGTGACATGTGATAAAAAGGATGTTTTTTAGGAAAAAAGTGATTTTGGGGCTAAAATTCTAGACCCTTTATATATTGTATAAACAGAAATCTATAATATAAATGTCAGATATTAATAGTATTGCATCATGATTAAAATATGTTTTGCTAAGAAATTAATCAATCTTGATTTTTAAAAAAGTTTTTAGCTCAAAAACGTGATTGTTTGACCCAAAAAACACCCCTGCCACCAAAGTTTTTGACCACAACCATCATTATTTATTACTATCTTTCGAATAGAAGTGGTTGCGTTTTGCTGTACCTAGGGGAGGGGTTGTCGACAATTTTGCAGTCCAAACCGCTCCACTATAATGTACCACAGGGTCCTAGGACTTTACGTCATAGCAAAGAGTCCTAGGACGCATCCTGAGAGGACCGTGAATTTTGAGATAGTTGTAACGAATTTGAGAGTCCCCAAATCTGAGAGTCGCACTAAGTAAGTTAACTTTTGCTGTCAGAAACTCAGTGTACTAGGACACACAGTTTCTGAATCCTGATTCTAGGTTTCAGAGACTGGGCGTCCTCCCAATCTCCGAAACCTATAGAGTCATAGGACTTTATGATATGTAGGACTCTTATATCTCTCACACCGGTACCCACATTACATTGTATACATTAGATTTTATAATGTTATTTATGCATGTGCAATCTTTTGTATTGGTTATGAATACTGTTTTTGTTATTACTATTTTTTATGTTTAAGTACTGAATAAAATGAAACGAAAATAAAATTGAAAATATGCAAAAGAGCTCATTAATAATCATAATCTGTCCAAAAGTACACAACTCATGACCTCATCATGCTCTATCACGGTGCCAAGTTCGAAGTTTATGGACTATTCGGTTTAGTTGGTAAAGTGGATTAAATAATTTTTCCTAAAAATATGCAAATTACTTCATTAATATTCATAACCCGACCGCAAACTATACAGTACATGACCTCATCATGTTCTATCAACGTGCCACGTTAGAAGTTCATTGACTATTTGGTTTAGTCAGTAGAGTGGATTAATGAATTTTCTTTTGCTTCTGTAGATATCCAGACAGGCATCCATCTGCATGATCACATAGTCCCTCCACAACATGCTGTTGGCCACGAAGTACTACATTTTTTGCAGATCAAAATCATTCGCTTTATGATTTGCTCAACATGCGCGTAATGTTCATATAATTATATTAGATTTATTAGGCAACTGGTTAGCTTGAATGCATTAATTTTTTTGTCTGTCATTCCCATATAACCATAACCGTGTTCCCCACCACCGGAAAATAGTATGTCTAGGTCCCGATTTATATTGATCGATTAAGATTAATTTATCTTCGATAACCTTTTGTCCTTTGCTGATTATTTTTGTTTACTAAATTACAGATGACATTATGGTAATCGTTGGCGTTGCTTCATTTAACTATATCCAACACAGAAATCTTCTGGTTGCGGACCGCCTCTGTGACCTATATGAAATTCAGTGAAAAAAAGAAAGACGAAAATGTGTCAGAAATTCTTGAAAATATGCTCCATCCGTTGTAGCATTTGCTAAAACTAAAATGGGCTGGTGATAGCCATGTATAAAAGCATTCAAATAACAGCAAAATAAAGAAAGAACTATCAATGCGTGAGCTGAGACTTACACTGTTCTAACTGACATTTGGGTTTTTAAATGGTACATAATTCTGGACAGGCGGAGCGAAGATCGCTAAAACATCTCCCTCAGCAAGACAAGTATCTGTCATGCTCTCATGATGATGAAAAAGGAACAGGATAAAAGCAAAATCACAAAGCAATTTCAATATAAATGAGATGTAAGCTTAGACTTGAAGATATTGAGAGATGGCGGACTGTCGAACCGAAACCGGGAGAGATTATATAGCAGGGAAGGTGCATAGGAGAAGGGGGGGAGGAGGTGGTGATGAGATAGTATTTACTCGAAACATCAACACAATAGTGTCATTTTAGTGTCTAATATCCTATACACGTTAGCGAAAGGGAAAGCCAAGTTTTAGATGTAGGAGGAAATTGGAGTACCTGGAGAAAATCTGTGAGGCTTTGTATGGACTGGTAACCAAACGCACATGAAATGGCAGGCCCGGCCTAGGGTCGAACTGGGACCACAGGTGGTGCAAAGCGGGGGAGACCTTACTGCGCTAACCCTATTCCCCTCATAGAAGAAGGAACGCTCACCATAAAATTTTGCCGACGGATTACGTTTTGATTTTTTTAAAAGCGCGTTAGGGAAACGCAGATCCCAGCACTCGGTGGTTTATAGGCCTATAGATGAATCAGATCTTAAATAAATACAGTGCCATCTGGATACCCTTGTTGGAAGAGCAATATCTTATAGGTTAGTTGTTGGCGATTGGGAGCAAGTTGCGGTTCCTCAAGCATTTGGTGGTTAGTGCCGCAGTTCAAGGTAGTGGAGGAGGGGCTAGGACCCAGGGTCAAAACATCATCGTTTACCATCACTACAGAAAAGGTTTGACACATTTGTAGTAGTATAGATCCTCTATATCAACGCTAGGTAGGTAGGGACTCTCAAATTGTGGTGTCACTTTGTCAATATGGGCAATTAGGTTACAACAGGGGTCAAACTTTTAATTTTAAAATGCCCAATCACTGGTTGAAATGTATGCCATATTGTCCGTCTTGTCATAAGGATTCCAAAAATGTATAGTCTGTACCATCTATGACCAATGGTTTGAGTTATAGGGTAAAAATGGCTTAAAATGGTAAAAAAGGTCAATTTCTATTGTGGTGTTAGGTCAACAAACTCCTAAATAAGGCCATATGATATTCGATCCTCCTCTAAAGGAACGCGGAGATAGACGTGCAGTCATATTTAGACACGCTGAATCTTTGCTGATCTAGCAATCCGGCCGATCAACAAATAGCGAGTGCAAACAATCCAATCCGCAAGCGTTTGCACTAATGTAGTCTAGCTGTGTTGGTTTCCCAGATAGTGGCGAACTGGCGTATTCTGTCTAAGACCCAGCAAAGACTATACAACTTGATGAGACATATTGAACGACGGATCCATCATGCGTCCAAGAATCCGCGGATTATGCCAAGGTTGGTGATGGAATTTCCAATTTTAAACGACGGAAGCAAAATGAATGAACCCAGATGTGAAATACATTAATGGAATCCATTCAGAATCAGAACAAGCTTATTTTGCTTGCACCAAGTTCGAATGTCTGATATGCTAAAATCGGTGTCTTCAGGACCAAATCAAGTCATCATGCGAGAAGATACACGAAACAGCTGGTCTGTCGTCTGCGTATTGTACAACATTTACTCAAGTGCTGCAGCAATTCAAATAAGGTGAACTGAGCAGCGTTAAATACCATTTCCCCAACAACGGAACCGTGCGGAGGAATTGTAGGTTATACCCAATAACATGGTCGCCGTAAGGATCAAAAATTCTTGGATGGACTACGTCTTGCATGCATCTGGAAAAAGTGGCTTTAAAAGTCTTGAAAAGTGCACTAGTTATATTAAGAAAGGATGAAATTTATGATTACATGATAGACTGGTATGTTTCTAAACTAAGCGGCATTTTGGACAGTGATTTGAGGAAAAATTTACTCCGCGGTCATCAATTTTACATCGATTGCACATTACTAGCTTGCGATATAGAGAATCTTGGGTTTGCCGGTCTGACCATCGGAAGTTGGTGATTCGTACACTAAAAATTTTCGGTCATCATATGTTCAAAATGGTTATGTTGGTTTGATTTCAGCTTGGACTTGGGGTGATGTTGTTGTTTTCCTCTGTGAGAGTTTTAATGGAAAGAAACATGCTCAAAGTTGCCATTTTCCCCAAGACTACTGTGTATAAGTGAGAGGTTGGTAGTGGTGTTGTAACATATAAGACAGCCAGTGATCATATGTCGAGTCTAATTTTTTCTGAAAGTTTGGACCTTTCAACCTCAGACTTTTAATTGAATCAATATGTACGTAACTGTTGCACTGAAAAAAATGTGATTTTTTTTTTCATTTTAGCGTACATGCATGTGCATTGGGACGTACATACGGTAGGTGAGCCTTTTGCATGACATTGGTATGTGCCACACTTCGTGTGATTCGGCAGCCTCAAACGGTTTTACTGCATGTGTGGACCGTGGTGGCAGAATACTAAATTCATCCCGAGCACATGCATAGGAATGCCCAGTGTATTGTTAGAGTTATTTTACTGATCGTGGAGCTAGAGTGGAGTAGTCCTACCCTTCAGACTAGAAAAGCATAATATGTCACGGCCAAAATCGATGAAAACTAGTAAAAGATTAGCTTGTTTTGCTTGTCCAGACCACGGCATGGGGGGGGGCACTAACATTGTGGAGGTAATGCACATATAAGGCTTAGAACCCGGGCCTGTTTTAAGCATCATCGTCACCCAAAAATGTCATATTTTTTGACAATTTTGCCACTTTCACCCAAAGACCGTTATTTTTGGGAATTATTTTCAACAAAGACAAACTCCTTTTTAGAAAATTTGACCAAAATCTCACCAAGGACTCTTGATTGAAACTTTTAGCAAAGTGTGCCCTCAAAAATAACCTTTATTTATGGCATTTTGGCTATCTCTACCCAAAAGACCCACATATTTTTGCAGGTTTACAGTCACCGAATGACCTTGGGTTTGAAGAGAGGTGCCAGCCATTTCATGTGAGTCCCCCCCCCCCCCCCCCCCCCCCCCCCCCCCGGGTTTAATTGCTGATTCGCTGCTAGATGAAACAATCTGGTTACCACTGCCTGGCTGCAAAAGC
>JAMKCH010002534.1:0-47812 GCA_023653785.1 Ophioderma brevispina | reverse complement strand
TTCAACACGACCCGTGTGTGATGCTAAGTCTCGTCAACAAACACGATTTTAGACATTGAATAGGAAAACGTCCATAGAATAATTCTATTCCTTACGGTACGCGACCACTTTACTCCAAAATTTCATTTGACATTTAAGTCAAAACTATTTGCACTAAAATGGAAAACGAAAAAGCAATAATATTGACTGAAGTAATCACTTTTAAAAGGAGCAAAAATCTAAACAATTTTGTAAAATGTTGCTTTCATCGCGGTCAAAATATTTCAATAGACAACATAAACCTGTGTTCTTAATGTGATCACGCCGCACCGCTGCCGTGTCATATGAATAATCGCATGATTTGCCGTGATTTTCTCAGGTCATGCAACAATTCTATCATCCATCATAATTACCTGGAGTAGCTTCAATCCTTCGCATGTCATTTAGATACCATCTGGCTTGAAAAGGGGAACCCGGACCTTGCGCTAAAAGCAGGCTTTATTCCCCTTTTCATGATGCGGTAACTACGGAATAAAAGCGCGATCCTCCGATGACTAGAAGCGTTAAGTACCATATTCACAACACTTTTTTCCTTACAATTTTTATGTATTAGATATCCAACCACTCAAAAGATATTTTCTTTTTAAGATGCAATTTTTTGAATACGAAACAGCTGTTAGCTTTTAAGAAGGAGTGGCTGAACATTCTGCGGGACGAAATTTGAGGTTGCAAAGTAAACACGTTGATAATGGCGGGAAATTGCTGTCGAAAACGAGGAAACATTTCTTGGCGATAATTAAAGATAGCGGGTGGGTCGACTTTCATCTGCGATATAGTAATTTGGTAATTGCTTAAATTTTGCACGTATTTTTTCTCTTCAACCTTGCAATCCAAATCACCTAAAAGTAAAATGATCGGTGCTACAAGTATAACGTATCGTAAAGAGTGTTATTTATATTTTAATACCTTGTTTGTTTAACGAAGCGTTGCGTTTAAATCCGGTCGTGTAAAGTGCTGTACAATTACATGTGGATAAGTAACAAATAATATTGTTTTTAATAAAAGTAAGTATCGGTTAACACGGGTTGCGATTTATGAGAGTTTTAATGATTTAACCTTACACCCTAAAATTGATTGAAAAGGATTCTCGGGTGACAAGATTGCTCATTTTACACCACTTCACTCTGTAATAGAAAGTGGTTTTATTGAAAATACCCGGCAAGACTGATGAACTGTCATTTCTGTACAAATATGGCTTTGGGGATTTTTGTTTAATTTTATTAGCGTCACCAAAGCACGTTAAACGCGCTTCGGGGGATGTCATTCAAATGTCGCATTACGTCCGTTCCTTGAAATACTAGATTGACGGCTTTAGTAATGTTTGCCAGTTTTTATCCTACTATCAATCTTATCGTATCCGGATGTGCCTACTTGTATGATATTTTGCAGAAGCGAATAAACTTGGATTACCAAACTGCAATTCGAGCCAGTGTAAACTTATTGCAAGCTTTAGTGTTTGTCTGTTAATAATTACTTCCGTGACACCACCAGAAAACTTTTTTGCTACTTTTAGCTTTATTTCTGCAACGTGAGGCAATGAATACTTCGAAGTGCCGAAAGGCGTTGCTAACACAAATGTGTTCAAATAAAGTCCTGACACTCACAAGAGCTGCTGTTTTTTTTTGTGGGATAGCGAAACCGGGAAATACGAAAGCTCAGGTTTACAAGACCTGTACCTTAACCACTTGATTACGGGAACTTTGTGATTAAAGGTACAGTCACGGCGCCCGACCCAATCTCTTCCCAACTACAAAACACCACAATTGTTCTTCAAAATCGGCTAGGCCTAGTCTTGTTCAAACTTGCAAAATTTAAAATTTTTATCCCGACCACGGATGACTAATTCTCCTTCTCTAGGGTTTACTGCAACTTTTAAATCATGGGAAGGTTCGGTCAAGTGGGCAAAACTTCAACAATACTCAGTCGATTGCCGCAAATGAGGTGTCACAATACGCGTAAATAAACACCGCTTCCAATTATATCCCATAATATATAATCCAATGTATCGTTTGAACTTGACAAATTTCAGGGGTGTTTAGTGTTAAAACAGTTTAAACTGTGCGCAATAAAAATCCTGCTTCAAAGTCCACCAACAACTCAGTTTTGTCAGAGATGTCACTTGCGTTGGTCTTGCATTCAGCCGATGATTTGTACATGTTTGTGTGTGTATTTGTGTGTGTGAGTGAGTGAGTGCGATCAGAAAAGATATGCCTTTTGAGGACCTTTTCAAGCCTTGTGGGAATTGATTTCCTTTGTGAAGACCTTTTAAAAAATCAGAGCACCATTGTATGGCTGCGACGAAACACAGGGTGTTTCGGCGGCAGATGACCTTGTCGAACGGCTACTTGAAGGAATCCGGGAAGGGAATACCGGGTGTTTCGGCATGTATTCTGTTTTCATGCAGAAAATGCGTGATACGTCATTACTTGATCAACGGAAAGGCTTACCGAAAAAACGGCATGGCCCAGTAATTTGGCACATATTATGGTGTGCGGATGCTGACTTAGAGATTTCCCGAGTGTGGAGCCTAGTTCATTTTCTGGATCAACATTACGGTTCGGTTATATTCGTGTTTTTCTTTCCATGAGCATTAGGTCTCTTTAATGGTCGATAAATTTTAACTACACCAATGGGCGACTTTTCCCCGAGTTTTTAGTATACAACTATACAATGGATCGACATTTTTGTGTCAACTATGTGAATGGGACGTCAGTTTATACAATATAATTGCTCACAATCAATACGGTACACGGTACATTTGTGGTACACCTGTATCCAAGTTTGTACTGAGTACTCCGCGGAGCGGACATTGGTCGCAAGAGCAAACTTATTCCCGGGGAAACTTGTAAAGCTTCGGCCGCAGTGGGATTTACGTCTTTGATAAACCTCTCGGCGAAATGACGATTTTTCCCCAAAAAAAAATCTTGAGGAAAGTACTATCTTTTGGATTACAAACACCACTTAATCTTGAGATTCAGTTATTAATCTTTCCCTTCAGACATTTGGCTACTTAATACGTAGCAAACGTCACTTCAATGTTACTTATATGGGGGCCTACTGGGGATTTTAAGTTATTCAACTAGTTTACAAAAACAAATAGGTCTACAAAATGACCATGATAGGTAATTGAAACCATCGAAAATGGATTGCATCAGTGGTTGAATTTATGTCAATTTATGAATCCTGGTTTTGAAAAGAGGCTGTTTGGAAATTCATGAAATTAGGGTGTCATGTAGCTACTAAGGTCAGAAACACCCTTGTAAGCATCAAAGCCTAAAGCACGTAGATTTTGTTAATAATCTCAAAATTCATTTTTATCAGTATGACTGTTCATCGAATTTTGAAGTCCAAAACCAATTTTCAAATTGGGGATGGGGACTATTTTTCGCACACATGCCAGAATAGCGGGATATAAGCTAGCCAATTGGCAGAATATTCAGATTGCGTTTCCGCGCTTAAAAAACCTTTTATCTTAAAGTTAAAATGACGGTTTTTAAGAACATTTTTCAAACAGTGTAAAATGGTCATTACATCAATAACAAATTGCATACTCTTACATTCTAATTATGCAATCTATTCCACTTACCTGGAAACCCTGTATTATATCTGAGCTTTCTCTGGAAAGGTACCAAGCATAAAAACATTGGCTATCTAGTATAGGGGAAATTACTTTCCTTATCAAAGGCATCATTCTAAAGAAACCTTCCAAACCGCCATCTACTTTGTTTGAATAAGGAACACCGTCAATTTTTTTTTTCAATGCAAGAATATTTTTTCTAGTTTGTAATCCTTTTCACATTACTTTCAACTCTTTATTTTAAAGAGTAATAAATGAAAGAGGCGACATTTGAAATCTACTATGTAGAATTTAGTTTTACACATCACAGAATTAAAGCAGAATTGCATACTTTTTGCTCACATTGATTAATTGGACAGACCCAGCTTACTAAAAACTAGTTTTTTTAATCGAGATCAATAATCTTAACTTCTTTATATTGTCGATATACGTGCTAAATTCATGACCATACTTATCTATAGCAAAGTATATAAATTATCAATTCTTTGACCTATTTTATTTTAATAAAAGAATTTATAGCCATATTCAAATGAGATTGAATCACGTATTGGAGAGTCAGCTCAGTTTTGTAATCCATTGTAATCACAAATGACATCAATAATGTTTTGGGGCAAAATCGTTTTTCACTGAAAAAAACACGTTTTTAAAATTTTAATTTTCCAATTTTTCTTTTTTTATAATTTGGTGACTTATGTGGACTTTTTGTTCTTACCTTCAAAAGAAACCTTATATAAAAGAAATAAAAGTAATTGTATTCTGAAATTAAAATTTGTAAAAACTTTGAAAGCAACCAAACACAAAAGAAATTCTTTCAAACAAAGGTTCTAGGAAGTATAGCAAAGTGCTTTATTGTGTGTTTGGCTTTACTACAAAGGTTTCCTTTCAAGTCCTTGGAAGTAACTATAAGTCTTACAAAATGTGTGTGTGTGGTGTGTTTGTGACTGTTTGCGTGTGTGTGTTTCTGTGTGGTTGTGTGTGGTTGGTTTGTTGTGTGGTTTTCTTTTTCGGTTTTTTTGTTTTTTTGAATTTGTTATTGTGTGTGCGTGTGTGAGCGCGTGGTGTGTACAAAAGTTGCCCAAAGGTGAGAGACACATGGATTGGTCATCCCTGCAAGGTGGGGAGGTTACCCCCTGACGGATGATTCCCTGTCGCACAAAGACGCCAACAATATGATCTAAGGCTTTTAGTAATTGTAAGTTCAGCATTGCGTCATTTTAGCGAAAAAAAAAATTCGAGGTGTCACTCTCGGGGGGTCAAGGTGTCCCGTCAAAGTTGGACGGTACTGGGGTGGTTTGCCACCTGTAGTCCAGAGGGTTGAGACCCTTCTGGAGCAAAAATCGTGCACTTTGGTGCTAGAAGTATAACCTTTGGCCCACAGTTAATCTGGACCATAATCTCACCCTTTCAAAACGGGGGACCCCCATCTGATTCGGACCTGTGGCGACCATGTTGGTTCATTTTTCCGAAATGGCCGCATTCTTATTTTCAAAGTCTATATCTCTTTTAAAAACACCGATAGAACTTTATATTTTTGTGTCTATACCTATGTTTTTAAGGTCAGGATCCAAATATAACATAGCTTTTGATATCTGGGTGTCAACCATGTTATTTTCCAATTGGCCGCCAATTGGCACAAAAAAATCGGCACTTTCTTATATTTTTGGTGTAAAAAATTATATTAGCCTGCTTTTTGTGTCTATACCTATGTTTTCAATACCACACTTCCAATAAAAACCAATTATAACTAAAATACTCGTATCCTTCTTCCTTTCCTCCCTACCAAAATGGCCGACATTATGAGTTAAAATTTGCTCATTTTGCCTTAAAACGGAACACCCTATTATCAACCTTAAGTTGTTTAAGCATTTGTTACACAACATGTCATCTATTTATTCTTAACAAGAGGCCTGTGATTAGTGAAATTAATTTAAAAGAACTATCCCTGAATTGCTAATAGTTCAAATACAACTTGGGCCGTGGTGCGTACCCATTTTCCACCTAGGCTAAAAAATCACTGTATAAGAATATAAATTAGGCAGCTGCTTTTAAGGATCATAATACGTAAGTGATGTCATGGTGACGTCGCCATAGCGTGAACTATTTGAAAGTTGCGCCTTCTGTAGTGCTTATTTTTAATTAATTTACTAATACGACAAGACTATTGTGAGTAATGTTTGTTCAAAAACCAATTTTAACATACAACCATTACATAAATCAATTAAAAGTAATTATATAACGAGAAAGGTACTAGTTACAATTAGATAAACCTAGAACCCAGCTTTCGACCAATTTTTACATTTCCGTAAATCAAATAATCTACTGCACATTACAATAATAATAACACAATAAATAAAATAAAATATTAAAACGACGCGTACAATTTTTAAAAGATTATTTGTATAGCTAGCTTTCAACTTGCAAATTCATCAAAATATACAAAAATCACACAATAGATTATAATCAATATGCATGATTAAAACGTTACTCTCTCAAAAAAATCATGTAATATATAAATCAAGGAAGACAATTGGCAAAATGGTAAATAGATTAAAGTAACTATAGGACACAGCCATGGTAAAATTTATTTACAACATAGTTTAATAAACACACTTACTTCAATCGTACAAAATTCAATAAAAGGTTGAATCTATTTCCTGATTAGTACTTCGTTTTAAAACCGTAGGAGATTTTACCTCTCATGTTTAGGCAAACTGTAGCCTATCGCTTAATATAAACATGAATTATGTCTAACCAGAGAAGCTGAATGGTATAATCTCAACATCATATCATCCTTCGGCTTCGTGAGCCTGCGATTACCAGATTTCTCGTAATCACATCGATCCTTTGGCATGGTATATAATATATTTAAAGTTACATTAGATAACAAATGGCCCCGCTAGTTAAAATATTTTTATTTACACAGTTTACAAAAACACAATACTTCAATCGTACAAATTAAATTTAAGTAATTATTTCAGTCCTGAATAATACTTTCTTTTCACAACCGGAGGTAGGAGATTTTTACTTTTACTTTCTGCAGGTTTAATAGGCAAACTGTAGGCCTAAGCTTAATAATCAAAATAGAATCAATTTCCTAACAGAGAATCTGAATGGTAAAATATATTTAAAGTTACATTAAAAATCACAACTTGGCCCCGCCATAGTTAAAATACTTTATTTACACAGTTTAAACACATACTTCAATCGTCACAAAATTAATGTCCAGTATCTTTTTCCTGATAGTATTGATTTTCCAAACCGAGGTAGGAGATTTTACTTCTGTAGGTTTAGGCAAACTGGTATGCCTAGCTAATATAAACATAGAATTAAGTCTAACAGATCATCTGACGTAAATTATATTTAACGTTACATTAAAAATAAACATGGCCCCGCCATAGTTAAAATATTTTTTTACCAGTAAATTTAACACACATACTCATCGTAACAAAAATATGAAGTAATCTATTTCCTGAATAGTACTTCTTTTTCAAAAAACCGAGGTCGGGAGATTTTACTTCTCATGTTTAGGAAAACTGGTAGGCCTATGCTTAATATAAACTAGAATTATGTCTAAATAGAGATCTGAATGGTAAAATTATCTAAAGTTACATTAAAATAACAAATGGCCCCGCCATAGATAAAATATTTTATTTACAAACATTTAACACATACTTCAATCGTACCAAATTAAATATAAAGGTTATCTATTCCTGATAGTACTTTTCAAAACCGAGGTACGAGATTTTACTTCTGTAGGTTTGAGGGCAATATACACTTTCTTGTATGGCATGTACACTTCTTATCTCTATACCCTAAAATCACACATGTAACATTTAAGTTATGTTTGGTGGAAATAACCACTGTATGTCACGGTCCCCCCAACTGCACAGTGTGGTGCACATCACTCTGTCGTCTACTATTATAAGCTGTCCAGCTCGAAGTCATGATGTTAGCGACGCGGGCATATCATTGTCCCACCGTACCGACTTACAGCGCGCGCGTACGCAAAGCCCAAGCGCACTAAATGAAGACAGCATGGAAAAATATACGCGCCGCGTCGTCACGTCATACTTCAGGCAAGATAAAGTATCACTGTTCCTCGGCTCCTTTCTGTACCTCCCACTTGATGATTGTTCGACAGGCTTCACCAGCAGGCTGAAGAGTCATCCACAATCTCCGCCAAAAGTGGGTTTGAAACACTTTTTTGAGGCCGACTTCAAATGCCCCCCTCCCCCCCCTCTCCTCGCTCCCCTGACATGTTAATCCTGAAATTTTGTTCTTGCCACCCTAAAAGAACCCAACATTCATTGGTGGGGATAGGGAGGGGTTCATGGATCGAGAATGCTCTAAGCCTCCCCACCCAAGTTGGACATGATTTCCTATAATATATCTTTAAGAGAAATACGGCAACTATCAGGGGCAAAAAGCAGTCATGTTCCAACACATTTTGGCTAGATTGCAGTCATTTCATCTTCCATGCGCATTACGATGCTATCCCAGACCACTCCAAGTCGCTAGACTTGGTAACATCTGGTGCTTAATATTGCTTGACCCCATTAATACTACTGCCATACCCTCCTCGCAACAGATGCTGGGCTAGTGCGTTTTGTGTTGAGGATGTTTTCAATTCCTCTACCTTTCTGAGTAATAGCCTCCGCCTTTCATTATTTAGTGCTACTTTCATTCAGGACTCCCAGCGGTAATACATTATCACTACCCTCTCAATAATGGGAAAGAAAATTTCGGACATCATCTGTGTAGTCCTCCTCCGACAGTAGGCCTCAATTTTGTTACTCATTTTATGTGAAATATCTTTGTTGATTTCTTAATGCCATTTTGATGTGCAATATTATTGTATGGACACTACATACTTACTATAATGCAAAACTATACTAATGCTAAATAGTTATATAGTGGAAACGGTTGAAGTACATCTTACATTAACAACACTGGCAAGATTGGATTAATAACAGAAGGTAACCGACACAAAAGCAAGTCGTATCAATATTTTGAACAAAGATATTTATAAAGTGTAAATTGGTCTGCCAATTCGAAACCCACCATGGCTGACACCAGATATCAAAACTTAATATTATATTTCGATGCTTTGACTCTTAAAAAACAGGTATAGACACAAACATCAATCAAAAAATATGTTCAAGTTTGGGGCTGCCATATTGGAAAACAAAATGGCGGACACAAGATATTTAAAATTAAATGTCATATTTTGGATTCCCTTGACCTTGAAAACATAGGTATAGACACAACAAGCAAATTCTATCGGTGTTATTACGGAGATATGAGACTTTTAAATAAGAATGGAGGGCCATTTTGAAAATGCCCGCCATGGTCGCCACAGATCGAATCCAGCGGGGTCCCGTTTTTGAAATGTTGAGTTATGGTCCTCTTAAGTGTGTGCCAGTGTCATTTCTATCACAAGTTGCACGATTTTTTGATAATCATCTGGACTAAATACTGCTAGGCTTTACTGTGTAAAATGTAAAAAAAATGGTATTATGTTACTATGATATACTCTAAGCAAATACGGACAAGTATTTGTATTTTTTTTCTTTCTTACTTTTAGAGTAATAATGTGTATGCTTACGTTTGCAAACACCCATATTATTGCCAAATACATACAATTCTCCTGCTTGCATAAATAGCGTAAAAAATGCGTTGATTTTTGAGATTTTCCAGTCGACAAAAAATCTATTATAATGACGTCATAATGTTAAAGCGGTGATATTTTTGTACTTCATTTGAAGAAAGGACATTTAGCCACACACTGATCCAACAGATGAGGGTGTTGTCCCTTAATTACAAAAAAATCGGGGGTGTGTGGGTGGTAACACCCCCGGTCGTTGAATGACGTAGAAAACACTTGGTCACTTTGGTTGGACGAGAGTTAAACAACTATCTTTCTATGACTAATAATTAGCACTACTAATAAAGTATTTGGCATAACTAATATAAATTTTTATTGAAATTGGTAGTTTGGTCAAACTAAGAAAGACTCCAAATGCTTTAGCATTAGATATTTAAAATAAATCTTAAATCAATGTGATTGAGGCCGTGCGGGACTCAAAGTTATGAAAAATATGTTCTCTGTTTTGTCCATCCCCCCATATAAGAACGTTTCACAGTGGTATGCTACCTGATGGAGTTATGTAGATTCCACACCACGATATAATCTGGTTCTGGCACCCTATGGCCGAAAAAAGTTTGGGAAAGGTAAAAAAAGTGACGGTCAAGTTAAAATTGAAAAAGTATCGAAACTGGAACTTCCTGGACATTCTTGTTTAGAAATTAATTTAAAAGAGACATATCAGCACAATGTCAAGACAAAAGGGGTGTGAGGCTTACTACTGAGTAATTACCAGCACTAATTTTATACACCCACCCCACTATAGTCGTGAGTTCCTAGGCACACTCCTGAAGGATGGGAAATGGAGTACAACTTTTTTCTATTGATAGATTTTAGTTCATTAGGACCTAAGCCAATACTTTTTGGAGGTGGTGCAAAATTTGTTACAGTGCCATTTTAGAAAATCCAATATGGCTGCTACCATGTCCAAATCACTAAAAACCTTAAGTATTCCGACTCCGGTTTTTTAAAGCACAAGCAAGTGTTGGTAATGCAATTGTGTATCATTACATTGCCACAAAAATCCAATATGGCTGCTCAAACGTCAAATATGCTCTCGGAATCATAAAATGAATCTTACTCCACAACTCCTCCATTATACCTATTAACGGTACTTGATATATACTGAACAACTAAAACGTGTTCTGCAGGTGTTGCAAAATCAGTTACATTTATCACAACTCTGTCAAGGTTATTAAACACCTCTAAATGCATTTCGAACGCAATCAGGAACATGCAAGTTTTCTGCACATTTTGCGTTTGGAGGTTGATTCCAGTGTCTATAATGCATGCTTTATGCTTTACACTTGAGATACATGGATGGGATCACCGAAACCCTAAACGGGCCATGTCTCTTGTAATGGACAATTTTTAAAATTTCAAGATGGCAGCCAATACAATCCGCCTTTAAAAATAGGAAAACCTACATTATATGTGTATTTCTGGAGTTACATCACTAATTCTTATTTAAATGTGTAACATTAAGGTATAGAATAAGTATTTGACCATTTTGACATTCTTATCTGGAAATTTCTGTTTCTCTCTGTTTTCTTTACATGCAAAGTTAAGATGGTTGGGCCAATGTGGCTGCCTGTTAATATCTTTAACACCTATAAATTACGATACTTCTATATTGTATTTAGTGTAAAACCACCCAAATGAGTAATTAAAGTTTAAATAAAAGTACAGATGTATGTCTGTTTGGACATTATACTCGTATCGGTATATTTGTTTTTTTGACAACCTGCTTAAAATTCAAAATGAACGCCAATAAATTGATGAATATATGCAATTTGTAGTTTTAAAGATCTTAAAATGCAGTCATATTGACTGCCTTCTTGATTGGTAAGCTTGTTTTAACACACTTGAAATGCAGATACGAGTTCCTTCTGGGTATAGAGCGCAGATTTATACCTCCATCACAAATACCTGATGAGTTATGGTCAATTGAATGGTTTCGGATCATATTGCACTTAGGGTGGCCATATTGGATTCGATGGTAATGTGTGATCAAATCACGTCAATAACCCGTCCAAAGATTCCCTCGTTGCTTTAAAACCGATCTATGCATAAAATAAAGGACCCATTGAATAAATTTGAGAGTGAATAGCGGCCATATTGGATTCTTAGAAAATGCCTGCACTAAATTTTGGCACACCCTCCAGAAATTTTTAGCTTAGGTCATCATTGACAAATCGCTCAATAGAAAAATCTGTATCCATTCCGTCCACCCCCACCCTATCCCACAATTCTTCCTTCCTCCTAACTATAGTGAATATTTTGACTAGAAGCCACAGTTTCAGAAGGGGGATCGTGAACTCATCGTTATCCTTCATGCATCAGTAGCTCGAAAAATCGTGGTCAACTTATGGATTCTTTTTGTTGAATGGGATGCAGAGGTCTATAGTCCAGGTAATGGATAATTTAAGCACCTTAAGTCGCTACGTTTTAGAAATTTACTTTTAAATAGGGCTATTTTTGTAGCATAACCCAATGGCAATTTATTTGGTGGTGTGCAACCTATAGGATTTTAGTAGAGACTAGCGAAAAAAGTTTGTGACCCTTGACTTCTAGTAAGTTGAACTTGATCTTGTCATCTTGAGTTCACAACTCTATTATAGTCCCACAGGTAGGGCTGTTTGAAGCTATTTAAGACGGGGGTGGGGGGGGGGGGTCAGCATGACAATGACGAGTTTCGACAGACAAGGTATTCAATAAGCTGGTGAAATAAGTGTCCACTTGGCTGGCTAAATCATTTAGATTGTGAAGTGAGTGGCGAGTAGGTTCAAATAACGACTAAGGTTCAAAATCGAGCAGTCTGGCGTGTGCCCTGTTGTATTAACCGTAACCAACCGATTCAAGTAAGATACTCATATGGATAACAAACAGCAGCTTTTGCGACCCGATTGTACACAGATGATGGCTACTCTTTCTTTTAATCCAAATGTGGGCATTTGAAGTCATGTTATCACTGCACTCAGCTGTCAAGCCCTGCCTTTTGGTGTGGCTGACATACAGTAAAACAACAGCTGTCCCGCGTAAGCACCCTACTCTAGTAGGGGCCCTTCCCCGAGTAACCCCCCACTTCACTTCCCAAGGGCCAGCGCCTAGACGAGCCAGAGTAAGTTATTTTTTTCTGATTGCATAATCTACAATACCAACAAGGAAACCATACAATGTTTGTTGTTTCTCCTATTAGCTGTTACGTGAGCTCCCACGAAATCCTCCAGAAGATAGCAGAATATGCATATTTTTTAGGAAAACAACATTAATTTCTTGCTCAGTTTTTTAACCATAATGACACGATTCTCATGAGTGGATCAAATCTGTCGCAAGATGGGTGTGAAATAGACAGAGTGCATTGATTTTTACAAATCTGAGGTTCTGTATGAACTCACATACAATAACGGAGAGTTTATTTAAATTATGACCTTTTCTTGTACAATTGAAGTGTAAGATCCAAAGCTTTCACGAAGTCTGCTTTACATGAAGATTTACATGCGCTTCTGAACTCAACTTTCCAGTTAAATTAGAATCGGCGTCTATCCATATACAACCGAAGAATTACTTCGACCCTTGCATCTCCCAAGTATAATCAAATATTTAGTACAGATTACCTATCAGTAAATAAGCATCAAGTGATCCTTTACCCGGCTTTTTGAATAATTACATATGAAATTGCTTCCAAATATCGAACATATTCAGCGCTTGATCAATGTTTGAAGTTCACGCGCATTGCCTGAATAATTCCAAATATTTCTAGATGTTGCATGTGTTGGGTAAGCTGTAATTCATAATTCCTTGTTACAACATTGGAATAGTGATTGGCGCATAAATTTAACTCAGTGGGTTGAATGTTTTGTATGATATTGTACAACTGTCCCCAATAAAAACTATACAATCCAAACTAAAAATTATAAAAAATATAAGTTGTAACAATTTTTGTCATATATTGACTTTATATTTGTTAGACAAGATCCAAAGCTAAATGCTCGCTTTTATTCCATCCAGGTGATGGACCCTAAGCGGAAGATATTGTCAGTTGAACACAAGGATAAAATACCACTTTGGCCAGTCTCACACCCTGAGGTTCAAGAACTAAAGGTATAGGCGTGTAGCATCATTGTAGGATTAAACCTTTTCAAACAAAAGATATTGTACAATCAGAGTGAATAATTATAATGCATTGAACTAGTCAATATTATTTTTTTTTTTTCATGAAACTGCCTAGAAATTATTATGTTGTGGGTGAAATAGAGGACTCAATCTCACATTGGACATATCATGAATTCATGAATTTGGGAATTTGGACTTATGAAACTAATGTACAGTCTACAAGTTTTTTGAAGGGACACAATGTGTGGACAACGCTCTATGTGGAGGCCATTTACCCTTCCCTATTCCCCACTGCCTCCAAGATGCCCAATCCAAGAATATGATGAGAAATCAGTGTTCCAAAGCAATTAAGCAAAGGATGGTGTGTTCAAAGACTCAGTTTACGTTTACCAGGGTGTTTGTATGGTTGTACCTCTGCCGAAACCTGGAGTAAAGCTGATACAACAAGACCTGTTGAATTAATTTTCCCAATGCTACATTACTTATTAGCAATTGCGACATTACAAAGTTAAAATTAATTATTCACGTAAGCCGCACTTTATACCTACTTTTTTATATTTTATATTTTCAATAACGATGTCTTGAGGGTGATTTTCAATGGCAAACTTTGTGATATCAGATAGCCCAAACTGGCCCAACAGGTTTTCAACTGTCTAAGATAATTGGCCATAACTCCAAACCATACCCTCAAATACAACCAACTAAAAATCTCCTGAAAGCAGGAACACTCCCAAACAAGATCATTAAAACCAACGCCAGTCGAGATGAACTTAAATTTTTGGCCACAAAAATTAATCTTTGATTGTATAGTTTTTTTGGACAGTCTGTAGTGCTTGAGTGAAGTGTATTCTCAAACAGATATTGCACTGATTAATATATAATTAATTATCGGGTCCCGGGAACGCTTATGTATTTTGCTAATACACGATCATTTCATGTCGCAAATCACATGATATTTATTTGAGACACATCAAAACCATAAACAATTATTACAGCTAATTTTTTGATATTGTTTGATTTTATCTAGAAATAATGTAGTCTATACACTTTGTACAACCCTCATGTATATTTTCAGTGAGCTTGAGAAACCTTGCAATCGCAAAAATAAAATTGTGACAGCAGCAGCTAGCTATACATTGTACATGCCTGGGTTCGATTCTACATAAGATTAAGAAGTATACATTTAGTATTGAAGGTTAGCATAAGAGGAATCCTATTCTCAGATGTTTGCCGGGAAGAAGGTTTGATTTTTTAGTTTGAGGGTGCAGAATGAGATTGTTTGGGTCCAACCTTTGGGAAATATGAGGGAACATTGGAAAATAAGGAGAGGAAAATTAGTAGAAGCGGTAATTGAGGGGTAAAGTCAAATCGTGATTTAATGTACATACAATATTTATTTCATTAAGCGTATTAAAATGCAGTGCTGCTGCACAACCAGATTCAGTAGAAGGGCACCTGGGACCGAAAAATAAACATCGGTCTCGTCATAGTTAAAATTTACTAATGTACTATGCTCCCTCCTATATAACATTCCAAGATCATCAAATCTTTTCAGCTCTATGAACTCCCTCGGCTCCTGTCTAGTAGAGCTTCATTTGCTCATTCTATAATCGTTGCTTGTCGGCATTGTGATGGCCTCGAAGGTACCCTTTCTCTGTGACCACTTAAAGAGGTCATCTTATCACCATTTTCGGATCAAAGATATAGAGGTGTTGATGTGGTTAATCATTGAATACTGTCATGTAGGACGCTACTCAAAACAAACTACACAAATGAGCGCCTACTGCGTCAATCAGGAAGCTTACTGCCGATCCATGTGATACCTGCATTACTCGCCCCAGACGATATGATAACTGACATTGCAAAATTTCCCTTCTTCGAAGGACATAATTCTAGCACGATGTACTTCACTTCAAAAAGTCCAAAACAAAAAACTTGTCTCCATTTCGGTGAAGCGTAGACATGACACGAAGACCCTGCATATTATGTCATACAGAAGATAGTTGTAACTAGAACGAGGACAATACAATAGCTATGGTAAGCATCAAAGAGGGGTACTTTAATATAAACTTTAAAAGCATGAAGGCATTCAATTGTTACGAGAAGTTTCGCTTTCTACAGCGATTGCCGTCCTATGTGAAGGCCTACAGTAATTCTAACTGTTCGGATTACTTCAATCTTAAGTGCCAATTAAGTCTGAGTCTCTAAGAACCTCTCAATATGACCTATATTTAGCAGATAGATGTCTCCACGGAGTTAGGTTTGATCATTAATTACCTGAGGGGAGGAAGGAGAAGCAAGGCGGGCGTGTCACGGAGAGTGTCGTGAGAGAGAGAATATTAAAATGTTTTGCCTTGTTGGTATTTCCTTGAGGGTTTAATGTGATACGATTTGAAAGGCAGCTGAGTGACATGAATAATGGAATTGCTGTTTATCAGTGTTGTGCAGCTATGTATATTTTGAAACAGAGCAAACGTGACCTACTTCAGCCTCTAGTTAGAGTCAGATCGATTGTATACCAGACAGTAACAGATATAAGTATCATCTACCGTTGACTTTTACTTTCTAACTTTCAATATAGAACCATCTTAAATATTCTCTTGGTGACACACTTAGGGTGTTGCCCAAAGTTGAAAATCCTCGTACTTTTTTTTTTTTTTTTTTTTTTTTTTTTTTTTTTTTTTTATTTTTTTTTTTTTTGTTTTTTTTTTTTTTTTTTTTTTTTTTTTTTTTTTTTTTTTTTTTTTTTTTTTTTTTTTTTTTTTTTTTTTTTAAATTTTGACCAATTGGCCTATTGTCTAACACAGGAATTATTTAGTTTTTAAAATTTAGTCGTTATTTTTTAGAGAACGCTAAAATTATAACAATTGTCAATAGTGAGAATTCTTTTTCACAGCCACATGATTCGTCGGGCATTCCAATGGCTTGCAGAATGAACATTACCACTTTCAAGTTTTTATTGGCAACTTACAAATTTGAATTGGGGATTGATTCTTTCATACCTGACATCATCCAGTATTCGTATTTAATCATTAACCCTCACGAAAGCAGAATCATTATCAAACCCTAACTCGCAGTAACCTTATCGGAAATGTTAGTGGAGGAATTGAAATCAGCGAAAACGAGGTTTTGTTATATTAATATAGAACCATCTTAAATATTCTCTTGGTGAACACCTAGGGTGTTGCCCAAAGTTGAATCCGTACTGTTAAATACCAATTGGCCTTAGTGTTAACACAGAATTATAGTTTTAAAATTAGTGTTATTTAGCGCAACGCTAAAGTCATAACAATTGTCAATAGTGAGAATTCTTTTTCACCGCCACATGATTCGTCTGGCATTCCAATGGCGATGCAGAATGAAACATTGCCTCTTTCAAGGTTTTATGACAACTACAAACTTTGAATAGGAATTGCTTCTTTTATTCCTGATATAATTCAGTATCGCCTATCTTAATCATAACCTCACGAAGCAGCAGAATCATTATCAAACCCTAACTCACAGTAAACCTTATCGGAATATTAGTGGAGTGAATAAATAACAAAATATGTTTGTAGCCGTTAAATGCACGTTCCTTTTACTCTGCCGTATAGACATACTTTTCAAAAAAACATACCAAGCGCACAATGAAACATGTCCAAACTAGGCCTTAACCGATATCCTTTGATCCTCAGACTTTCTGGTTTGGTCCAAACACCATATATACCATAAACCTTCTTATGTGTTCTATCTCCGGATCCCACTTTAAGAAAGATTCGGTTCATGACGTTGTTTATACTTGTCAGAAAAAAACACTACCAAGCGCCAATGAAAACATGTCACTAGCCTTCAACCCGATATTCCTTGATCCTAGACTTTCTGGTTGGTCCAATCCACCCAGATCTACCATAAACCTTTTATTTTTCCTCTCTCCGGATTCCCACTTTAAGAAAGGATTCGGTTCAGGACGTTGTTTATACTTGTCATGTTTAATTCGAAAAGGGTGGGCAATTAAGTATTAAGTAAGTAAATGACAGAAAAGTACCATCCTGGCACAATTTGCTAATTTAGTTGTTTTCAATCATCCACCAATTACCAAATTCTGAATCCAAATAAAATTGTCCGCGTGACAGTGGACATATAAGGTGAGTGCCATCTCACCGGAAACCACTGGCCAGATTATTCATACCATTCCACTTCCAAGACAACTCAAAGTTCAATCCCTCAAGTTACAAGCTGTAAAAGGATGCCCAAAACTCACAAGATTTAGTATAATACAGTCCAACAAATGCATTGGAGTTAGACGAATGCGTTGAAGACATTAGCTCTAAAGTCCTAGCTTGTACACTGTAGAATCATACATTGCCTAAAAGGACGTGAATCCCCTTGAGTGACGCTATTGATTGCTTTTATTAATTGATTACTAATTTGAATCATGAGGCCAAACCAATGGTCTTCATTTCTGATAATTCATGCAGAATTAAACACTTTAATTATGTACTGCATTTTGTATCGAAACTAAATGACATTTTTGTTGCTAAAATTGGTAATTATGTAACAAGCATTTTGAAGGTTAACATTTACATGTATTAAGGTGTGTGTTACTTGTGTTGGAGTGGGTTGTCCGAGCTTGCATTTTTTAGTTGAGGTTTTGATTTGTTTTTCTTTTTGGTGTGAGGGGTTTTTTTGGCCTGTGTCGGGGAAAGCAAACAGGTATTTGAAAGCTGAAATGTCAGGAAAACGATAAAAAATACGGTCTTTCGTTTATAGCAAAATTGATCCAGGTAAAGGGGGAGGCGATCGGAACAAGCACCTAAACGTTTAATTGGGATACTAGCGATCGAATAGTACGGATTAAAGGTATCTTGACCCAAAAATACGCCTTTTATCTACATTGCACAGCACGTACAGTTAGTTAGCTGTCCTACAAAATCCATTACCAAGATAGTCTGTTGTGCAAATTCGATGTTTTTGTTAAATCTTGATTCTTGTGTGAAATGTGGTTTTAAGCTTTCTAATTATTTTGAATGTCCTTGTGGCCTTCGTCAAGGGTGTCAATTAGTCCCTCTCTTTCTCAGTTTTTATCAGTGAACTTTCAAGACTTCTTGATATTCATGGTGTCGCGGTTATTACAGCTCGAGACGTCCAACTGAAGTTAAGCATTATTTTATGCAGATGATATTGTTCTTGTTGCAGATTCAGTTGGTGGTTAAGGAAACGCATAGAAGTTCTGAAAGTTTCTGTGATAACTGGGGGATGAAAGTTAACATTGGTAAGACTAAGATCATCATTAACAGTAAGGGAATCAAGTTGGGCAAGTTTGAAAAGTGGCAATTTAAAGGGCACGATATTGAAATTGTTAACTCATATAAATATCTTGGTTTGATGTTAACATCCGGAAATACCTTTACACAAGCACAACACACTTGCAATTCAAACCACACGGGCAATGTGTGCGTTGGAGAGCGCAATGAAAAAGATTGGTGGTTTTCCATACTCGGCATATT
This sequence comes from Ophioderma brevispina, assembly GCA_023653785.1. NCBI lineage: Eukaryota > Metazoa > Echinodermata > Ophiuroidea > Amphilepidida > Ophiodermatidae > Ophioderma > Ophioderma brevispina. The sequence goes on along the minus strand of JAMKCH010002534.1, from coordinate 28,950 downwards.
TTAAAATTTTCGATTCTGTTATTGCGCCTATTCGCTCTATCGCGCGCCTGGAATTTGGGGATTCAAGATATGACTGCATTGAAAGGTTCATATCAAAGCTGTAAAAGTTTTATGAGTTAAATACAATACCTCTAATAGTGCTACATTAGGAGAATGTGGAGGACCTCCCATGTATGTTTTCAAGTCGTTCGTTGTATGAAATACTGGTTAAAATTAATTTATATGTCTGATGAGCGATATCCAAAGAAAACCTATGAAATGCTTTTCAAATTAGACCAACGTGGTATCACAACTTGGGGCTACACATATCAAATCTATTAAATACTCACTGGTTTTGGTGTAGTGTGGTTATCACAGGGAGTTAGTGATTATAATCAATTCTTAGACATTTTGGCCCACAAGAAGTTAGGGACGTTTCATTTCAAAACTGGTTTTCCGATATCAGTTCACGAAGTAATTAAGATCTTATAGTCAGTTTAAAACTCTATTAGCACCTGAAAAATCCCTTTTGGTTTCAAGATTTTAGTAAAAGAAGGGCTATGACAAAATTAAGGTGTTCTGATCATCCTCTCCGGATCGAAACAGGAAGATGGCAAAATATTAATGCCACAGAGAGGCTTTGTGAATCGTGCAATGATGGAAATATTGAGGATGAATCCCACTTTGTTTTAGTTTGCTCTTCTTTCAGATCTTAGACATAAATATATCCATGATGATTGTGGTTAACCCGACTTTTGAAAAGTTTCTTGAACTCATGAAAAGGAAAATATTAAAATTATCTAACCACTACTGAATAGTTTTGTGCTCTTAACTCAGGTATGATATCTATTACAGCTAATTAAAACATGTGGTCTTATAATAAAATAGTTTATTCAATATGTATACAATTGTTTCATATAAAGACTTTTGCCTTCAGGTCCGTTACCATGAAATTACATGTATTGTTTTGATTATGGGGGGCCCACATATTAATAAAGCTTCATACATACAATACCAAATAAGTAATTTTTAGGAGGATTCGACATTGCGTTAATGTGGTTCATATTCATCACCGTAGACGAAGACGAAAAATAAAACAAAATAACCTCGCGAGTAACTAATTCCCGCTTATGTGAAGTCGAAAGACATCTGGATAACTAAGTCCACGGATTTGAACACGCACCAGAAAGCAATCAATAAAAAGTGAATTTTACCATGTAGACAGCAAAATGGCGGGTCTTCTTTTGATAGGTTTTGACCAAGGGTGGAAGTCACAAATATACGGAAGGTGAAGGTTAGCCACTGTAAGGAAATTAGGGTGTAATATCACCATCTATTCAATGGTAATGATATTTCGATTTGATGGTCACATGTATATCGATAATATGAAAAACGTGATAACGATTCGGGAGCAGTATTGATATGAAAGTAATAAAGGTAAACCAACATTAAAAATTAGTCAAAGCAGTTGTAGTCAACATTTTTAATAATACCAATTAAGTGGCCATAAGAAAGAAAGAACTTAAGTATAAAAGATGTAATACTAACGGAAGACTACTGACAGAACATAGCACCCAGTTGGCTGTACGATTAACATTTTATAGGTCAATAAAAAATTCCAAACACACAATGTAATTATTCGATCTGATTACAAATCGGTTTTGAGACAGTATAGAGGATAGATTCTTTCCGCGGGAGGCTTTTAGCGATCAGATGAAATTCAGTCTGCACTTAACGCAATCTACAGTGACCAAATGGTTTTATCCTCAGAACACTTTTAAAAAAATGGTTTTGGAAAAATACAGTATCAATTGCTGACCTCAAATTTCAAACAAATGAAATAATCTTGAATTCTACCGATACTTTTACTTACACATAGTGTTTTCGATTCAATCCGTTCATTTTACAGGAAGCCATCGCAATTTAATTTACAGTGCATCCATAATACATCTTGCTGTACCCACTAAGCGATCAATGTGATTAAGTTTTTGCATGCGATAAAGATCTTTTGCACTATAATGCCATCCTTACGAGGCATCGGTACAAACGGCAACAGTAGACTAAGTTAGAAATACACTCGTCGAAATAAAAGTGCGACTTGGAACCTTTTATGTCCTCTATCTGGAACTGTCCAGAATGGAACCCTTAAAAGGTTTCTTATCCAAACGCCTCCTAATAGAACTCTAAAAGGTGCTATACAAATGTTAAAAACTCGTTTTGATTCAATGAAGAACATTACGGGGTTCCATATGGAAGACAACTTTAAAACCTCTTTCGTACCTTTTTTCTTAGAGTTTATAACGCGAGCTATGAGAGTGTCTTGGCCTAAAATGACATTACAAAATCTGTTGGTATTCGGCGAAAAAACGAAAAACGCATGTACCCTCATTCCCAAATGCACAAATACCAGGTTGCAAACCTGATTTTCATTCAACTTCAAAAATGTTCGTGCTTGCCAATTGCTATTTTGTGAAACAAGTAGTTGGATCAAGAATATGGCTCATAGAATAAAGCTTGTTTTCGACTCTGAGAAGCCTGTTCATGCAAAGTTATTTCCTTGTAAGAGACGCACGAGTGCTATAGGGCGTGTATGCTGTCCAGATCACATATCCATTTATACGATTGAGCCTATAACTGTTTCGCTATTCCCAAAATGATATCTGTTATACATAAGAGCAATCGTTCTGACCGACATTCAGTTCACGTTGTGTGACCTCAACCTACGATAGTGAAACCTAAAACTTGCACCCGGTTAATTACTCTTTACTCCTTTGTCCCAAGCCCGATACCTTTGTGCATTATATGCTCACCTCTTTTCGATTTTTTGATTATTTTTGTACATGACAGTGTCCTATGTTCCAGATATTACTATCTAGAATAGTATCATGTCAGACATTACCTTATATCTCTGCCTGCACGGTCTCATTGATGATTACTTTGGTCATTGCATGTAAGATTAGGCGGAAAGGCGGCTATCACCGTAAGCGGTGGTTTTGACCGTGTTTCAGTGTTTAGCCTATGATTGCTCCAATCATAACTTTAGTGAAGATACGACATTTGAATTACATTAAAGTGATGGAAAAAAGATGCCTATAGAATAAGCTGTTGAATGGCATGTACCCCTTCCAAGCAGTTCAAATAGTGGGAAACAAGCCACTTTAATACAGGAAAATAGCAATAAATGATCTTTTTAATAGAAACAATTCAAAGGTATAGGAAAATATGTAAAAATAAGGGATTGTTTTTAAAAATGATCCAATCATTTAAATACTGACTTACACATCAGGTAGTAAGGATTTACTAGTTTGTCTTATCAATGGCCATTGGTTTTATCAGGGGCGTTCTCAAGGGTTTCCTGGGGCAACATTTTAAAGATGCTCTTTTTTGCTGAAACTAGTTTTAAGTTATTTTTCTGATCCATACCAAATTGCTCTATGTTTGACAGTTCAATATGTAACACATATGGTAAATATTAATGATCATCCGACCCTAAAACCCTATAAATCCCTCTGACTATTGTCCTATAATTATGTAACTCAATGTCTAAAGAAATACGGCTATTATAATGTGGCACCATTTCGAAACCAACTGGCGCATCATGAAACTTTTACGCCAGAATAACCTCTGACCTTTATTCCCCTATCGCCATTTATCTATAAAACACAGATATAAAACTCAACTTTTTAATCCTTAAGATGTATCAAACGTGCTTCTATATTACTCTCCTGGTATTTGACCTGGTATTTTAGTATATCTATAGGCTATTTCAACCGTAAAATAATGTTCTGTACTCTTGATTCTTCTGATGTGCTTGCAATATAAAATTGTTTTACGTATTGTTTTTGATGGTGATAATAATACGGTTATTATTACTACTCGTCTGCACATATTTGGAGTACTTCATTGCGCTGAAATATTATTTGATGGTAATTTTAATGTTGTCTTGGTGACAAGTGTATTTAATGAATATTACTCTATTGATGATAGAGAATAATGAGAATGCATGTGACTTCATGTCCCATTGAATTTTAACTACTCGGCCCATTGTTGTCGATATTACCTTGTTAAAATTTTGATCATTAACCTATTTTAATGTCCTGATAGTCCACGAATCGCTTAATTTAAATCTTTATTTTTCCTGCTTTGGGTTATGCCCAGATAGGCTTTCTGTGTTGTAGGGCTCCAACAGTTTTGCAGATGTGAGCGCCTAAGTGTCTATAGCAAGTCATTCACAGTGAATTATCTGTTTTCGTGTTGAAAGTTGACAGCAAATGTGTAACACGTGTAGTAGAAGTATTCATAGACACATCAATATTGGATTGTATGTAAATTAGTTTTCACATTGCTGGTACTGATATAAATGGGAATGAAATATTGCTTCAAATTATAGGGAAAATAATCGCATTCAATCATTATGTTGATAGATTTACCATTTTTTATTTGGACAATGGTTGTATATTAAATCGAACGCTTAGTTTGAAATTGAACCCTTTGCATTTTGATGAAATACGTTGCGCGCCTTCAAGTAATTGTTTTGGTCATATGGACTGATTTTAATAAGTATTCTTATTTATGTGATAATAACATAATTACTTTTGACATTTTAATTTTCGTATTCGCAGTATAAAGTTTGATAGTATTCATACTTTTCTCAAACATACTTTCACAATATTTTTCCATCTTAGAGAAATGTTTTAACGTTAATACCAGGTTGATATTGAAAATTATGTGTTACGTAATCCGCCTCAACTGGATGGAAGAGACGAGTCTGTAATCTATATACACAATTTTGGTATGGTATGGTATTTTACTATTCACTGTAAGTATGTATTCACTGAAATGGTAAATTCTGTTAGCAAAAATATTATTGTTGGCAACACCACATCGCACTGTAGCAATTTGTTTCTCACCGACCTGGCAAATTGTCTAGTTAAAGTGCAGATGAGAATGAGTAGCATCTGGTAATTTTAATTTTGATTAATTACAGCATTATAACAATAACGCGAGCAATGACATTCTCAACATATTTTTATAACAATAACTCGTATCCGTTGATCAATAGACCGACAAGAATGACTCTCTCGTCTGCTTCTTTCCTTGATAATATCTTTCCCAATGTTTTAACACATTAAATACGTCCCCACGTTTTCGTAATGACTTACTGATGATTATCCGATTTTCATTTTCAGAACACGAAATATCATTCATTTGGTAGAGCCCACAATTCGTATAATCACATATTAAGTATTATTGATGGGAATTTTTTTTAATTCACATATTGGGTACGAGATTATTAAGAAATATTCCAGTAGCTCTAGTAGATCCAGCAGTCGTCGATGTACTTGTAAACCTTAGGTTACACCAGCTCTCTTCAATTATATTCTTCATAATGAAAGGCCCCATACAAAATATGTCCGGGATCAAGTTGATTATGACAAAAGATTCACGCCTATTGTAACATGCTGACTTCTGACCCTCAAACTATTGGCAATTATTTTAATTTCTAATTTTGTAAATATCGTACTAATTTGGCAAATAAAAACAAATCTGTCCTCCCTGCTTTTTCGAAAGTTCTCGAGCGTTTGATCCATAAACGACTCTACATTTTTATATCTTGCTTTTTTAATATGCTGCCTGACTCCCAACTTGGTTTCGTTCGAATTATTCTTCATTGATGACGTAAATGTATAACGAAACTGGTACAAACATCATACACAAAGTATTTTCCTAGACCTCTTGAAGGCACTCGACACGATTAATCATGATATCCTTCTATCGAAATTTGCTAGGAGTGTCTCCAATTTGGTTCATTAGTTATCTCGATAACAGATCACAATTTGTTCTTTACAATCGACATAAATATGTTATTTTCAAAACACAGGTCGTTGAGTTCTAGAAGGCTTCATTCGAAATCCTTTTTATTAATAATATATAAAAGATTTTGTGTTTCTCCCGATACTTGTCACCTTATTCCGATGACACGAATGTACTTCCCTCACACAGAAATTCACCTGCCTTATACAATCAACAAATAATGGAATTTTTCAAAATGTCTGTATGTCCTAAAAGCAACATAACATTCGTCTTTCGCAATCCAAACACTACTTGATCAAAAATTAAAGGTACTTGTTCCGATCATCTACATCTGCCTGACTTACCGGGGGCCAAGTAAGTATCAATTTTGATATCCGATAAAAGGAAATAATTTTTCTCATTATCGTCATGAAATCTTAGCCTTCAAATCCATTTCTTTCAAAAAAATGCTGAAATATCTACATGGCTCTTATAAAACTGGAAACACGTTAATCATAAATGTTCTGAATTGTTTGCAAACGGCTACGCAATCTGCGTCCATTTGTGGGCCATGTATCGGAAAGGCTACTCGAGCAAGTTAATGTATGGCACCAAGGAAACGTAATCTTCGTAAATTTAAGTAAGCACATCGTACCGTACGTGATGCGAATAATTCAAATGCATATATAGCACGTGTTATTTCTATGGCATGCAACAAATCGAAAAATAACAAAAATGTAAATAATTATGTTCCCCCTAGGAATGAATTACAAAGTACTTTTATCTCTCGGATGATATTTGTCACGTGCATACGAAAAAACATTACCTAAAAATAGAGGCTGAACTGGGGACACTCCCTCCTTGGAATTAACGCGTATGTTAGGCTGTTAAGACCCAATTTTTCAGCATCGTTGTCACCCAAAGAGCCCATATTTGTGAAAATGTTACCACTGTCACCCAGAGACCCCTATTTTGGGGCACAAATTTGAAAATCCTCACCCAAAGACCTATATTTTTTTGAAAAATTTTCAAAGTCTCACCCAAAGACTTTGCAAATTTGACACTCGAAAACCCTTATTTTGGGGGCAATTTGGCTGTCTTTCACCCAAAGGTGCATATTGTTTTCAGTCCTCTGTCACCGAATGCCTCTGGGTTTGGACATGAGAGCCTTACACCCATATCTATTTCATGTGCGAGTAGAGGAAGAGGAAGGATATTAACATATTTTAAACCGTTTTAAACATCAAAACATGACAGGTACACATCAAATGTCAGAGTCTTAGTCCTCCACATAACCAACAACACGGTCAGTACTCATAGATGGAAGTATGCACAAAGCTCGAAGGGTGGAAATGGAGAACAGACTTTTTCTATCGATAGATTTTAGTTTATCAGAACCTAACCCAACAATTTTTGGAGGGCGTGCAAAATTTGGTTCAGTGGCATTTGTGAAAATCCAATATGGCCGCTACCATGTTTAAAATCACTAAAACTCTCTTAAGTATTCTGAGAGAGACAATATTTTGGCACAACTCTCACATTTTTAAGCACAAGAAATGGTAGTGATGTGGTTTGATCACTATTATTGCCACAAAATCCAAATATGCGCTTGGAACCATTCAAGTGATCTTAACTCTTTCAGTAGTCCTATTTACTATATACAGAATACATCCAGAGCACCTAAAATATGTTCTGTATGTGTTCAGAATCTGTTACAATTGAACACTCTCTGCAAGTGTTCTTTGAACACCTTTAAAATGCATTTTTAACACATACGGACGCGTCAAGTGTTCTGCCACGGTACTTAAGCAAGTCTGGAGGCATGATTCAATGGTCTATATCTATGCCCTATGCCTTATACCTATGAGATCTATGTATTCGTCATTAAAAATCCTTATATGACATTTCTGTGTTCTGTGTTATTAGCTTAAACTTTAAGATGACAGCCATATAGCCGCCGTTACAGAGATTTAAATCTATATTTGTATTATATGTCACCCAATTATTATTATAAATGTTTAAATTAATGTATATATATATATAAATATATTAAAAGTGCAGATTTTTTCTATTGAGAGATTTTAGTTTATTAGGACCTTGGCCTTTTTTGCACGCCCTCCAAAAATATTGGGTTAGGTTCTAATAAACTAAAATCTATCGATGGAAAAAGTCTGTACTCCATTTCCACCCTTCGAGCTGGGTGCACATACTTTCACCTAAATATTTAGAAAGAAGTTCCCTAGGATGCCTTCAACATCGGCTGGCAGCAAAAGACTACCTAATGACGGGACTATACGAAAACTTCCTAATACATCATCGAAAATACGGAGCTAGAATAGGAGCAGCAGGCCATTATCAGCGCCACCGAGAAGAGGGGCAATTCTTGTAGCACTCTGTAAGCTCTGGTAACCGAATTAGGGGTATACTGGCTTACGACAGAGCAAAATATTTGCAAGTCCTACTTTGAAGACAAACCGGGGTCCAAGTCAATATCAATCTGGAGATCATGTTGCAAAGCCAGCTGTCTGTACTTGTAAAGATGGGACAGGGTGCGTACAAATGGTGATTATTGTATTTAAGAGATATGGCAAAAACCTGCCCATCCTGGGTAATTTTGTTCTCCAGATTCATGTTAACTCACAATTGCAATCCGGGTATTCTTAAAGATAATTAGAAAAAAGGTCAAGGGAACATTGAATGTGAAAGCACTCTCCAAACATAACTGTTTGGACGAATACTCCGATTTATTATACACCTGTATCTGTATTATAAACCCAACATGTCATGTGCCATCTTTACTATTATATTTAGCAAACATTACGTACCAAGTACTGATGCTTCTTCAAGATAAAAAAAAACTTACACAAGTGAAATGAACTATACACTAATTTAGTCCACCCGGAGAAAATTGTCTTTTAAGGACTATTTCCAAAAGTTATTCACGGAATTAATGGTATCACGAGGGGAAAATGTGCAAAAGAGCAGCATTTTCCTAGTTACTATGTCCTATTTGATTTTTGACTTTGTTAAAATGTCAAACCAGTCATTTAGAAAGAGGCCGCTCTCAATTTTATTTTTACCACGTCCACCCAATTACTAAAACATTTCACTTACCAAACACCCAACTGGATTAACAAGACACAGCATTATTGTATAAAAATAGATAATATATAATCAACAGTATGACGGGCTAAATGGCCTTATTTTAGTTGCATGTACGTACAGCAAGGTATATCGGTCAGACATGAAAATATGAAGCCAAGTACAAACGAAGAACTTTGATAAAATTACTATTAAGTAACCGGCTAAATGAGAGGACAGTGGCTACGTTTTATCCAATATAAGTCACCTCAAGTGATCGATGTAGTAAAGGGCCAAGATCTGGGATATTTTTTTAATTGAAAGCAAATTTGATTGAAATACACTTTTATTCTAAAGTCATTTATTATGTCTTTAAACAATTTACACACACTTGATCCTTTAATTTTTGATCAAGGAGTGCAATGGTTTTGGGGTGTATAATAATTATAATAGGCTGTTTGGATATAAGTGTATCGGTGCGCATGGCTACAGAGCGCATAGTTCTGTAGCCATGCGAGTATGTTCAAGGGTTATGATGTTTGATAGAGATACTTTTGCAGGGGAAGTTTCTGGAGTTTTGAGTTATGACAGTACTTAAACAGAAGCATGATGATGTGAATCATATTTTTCTTAATTTATCATGCTATTCTAAGATCTTTTGAACAAAGGTTAAGAGATGTTTTGTAATGTCACTGGGACCGAGATGCCATAGTAAATGCATGTAAGCAGTTTCACAAATTACCGTATGGAAATCCCAATGCCAAATTCGAGCAGATCGTGTCCTACCCTCTGTACAGAACCCATGTAAGTCTCAATCGTGATCATTACGCTGTGACAACAGGATACAGAATGCTTGCTGCTTTGCCGTCTTGTAGTTATAACGGTAACGAGAGATAGTTTGGTGTCACGTGTCAGGTACAGGTCCCACGTTCAGGTATAAGATATCAGTTTGCTCTTCGGGGCGACCGATAAGATAAATCCGACTATGTTTAAATCAGTATGTAACATATGACCTCTGTGCCCACACGTGCTATATTTTTCCAAAAGACATCGTATATTATGTCTAAACAGTACAAAATTTACCTTTTCCCTACAGTTCAAAAACAGAAGTACGATGACGATAATCGGTTGTTTTTTTCCAAGTAGGGTACGACGTCATTTTAACTGAATGGGTCCCCCGAAGCAATAATAAACCAAATACAATGCCCGTGAGTCATCAATCTTGATTTTTTCCAAAAATGGCTGTTATTCCCAGAATAAAATTCCTTTAAAGATTCAACATCTGTTTTTATGTTTGTGGTTAAAAAAACAAATTTGGTTTTTTATTCGTTAATTAATACTATTCAATTGTCCCGATGAATGTGAAAAAGATGGGTCCAGAAGTCTACAAACTGAAAACAAAGTCAGCCGGATAAATACCCTTACCGCTGGACTGAATGAGCAGACGGATTCCACGTGTTAGTGTAGCAGGCTACAGCCACTTGCACGCGGCTGCGGGGGTTCTGCGTCTAGGAATATAATGAAGAGTGACACTAATTCTTTATATAATACAAAAAAATATTATGTTACAAAGTTGTACGAAGCACTATTTAGTCATTCTGCCCAAAGGGGTACACGTTCCCAGCAATCAACTGGTTAGTCTGATATACAAGGCATATCACAGAGTGGAACAAGGTATAATGAGGTATGCATGGTTCATTATATGGTATGAATAATATTTTCGCATTTTTAAACAAAGAATCAGAGTTATTGTTTATTCGGGAAAAATTTGCAGTGACACAAAGGGTACTGCGAGGTATATTTGTGGTTCTGATACAAAAACACAGTGACATAGCGAGTAAGGTGCTCTAGAGAGAACCTTGGCAGGAAATAACTGTCTTCTACAGTTATCAGTTGATAATTCTTGGGCGTGAAAAGGGACACCATGTCAGCTTGTTGCCTTGGGCAGCTAGAATATGGTATCTCGTGTATGCAAACAGTGCGAACACAAGCAAAAGTAACTCAAAATTCCTTGCTCATAGATTTCTTTTTTTATAAGTTAACCGTTAGCATGAAGTATTTGTAAACACCAAAAAACTGGACCATAGAATGATTATAAGCCACAGCACCTCAAGGTCAAAGAAGTCGCATTTGTTTGTGGAAGAGCCTGCGCTAGGAGGGTTGATTTTTGAAATGACCATTCATACGGCCAGTAGATGGCGCAACTTCTTTGTTTCTGACGTAAAATACGTCATCATGATCAAAAGCTAGGCCGCAAACCGGGGTAACGTTTTTACGTGCAGCACAACGATAAAAGACAAATACACTTCTCCCTCTCAGATAAAATTTATATATTATTACGTTTAAAGTGAACAGTACATTTTAAACCACATATTAAAAATGGCAAATGCGGCAAGAAGTCTAAGAAGACAAAACTAGACCGGAGGGGTACTGGGGACCTGGTTTCAATCCCCCTCACCATGGACAAACTGGAAACCGGTGTAGAAGTTTGTATTGTCCGCCGACTCATAGTCGGAGGTTCTTAGTCCTAGGTTTTATAGTCCGGGGATGTACAAATCTAGAACTACAGTCCGCCGGACTATAGTTACAGGATTGAAAGTTTGCCGGACGTGGAGGATGCAAGTTCCGGGGTGGACTATACTCCTTAGGAATAGTGTCCAAATATGAGACGGACTATCATCCGAGTAGAGATTGGTGTTGCTGGTTCGAGATGGACTACTTTCTTTATCATGTTAAGGCGCGGCGGCGCCACGGAGGATAGGAGGAATTTGACGCCCCCCATGTAAAAAATTAGGCCAAATTAGAACATTGTTGGCTTTAAAATTGCAATGGTAGGTATTTTCAGGAAATTTTGGCCCCGAACCCCCCCCACCCCCACACCCCCCACCACCACCATGATGCTCGTGCCGCCGTTGTTATTTGAAAATCAAAACGTCGGGCACTTTCATGACCTACCGTAAAATCGTCCGCTTCGCACCTCAATTCTCTCAAATTGCACTTGATCGTTTGTAGACAACCTTCCGAGAAGTTCGAAGGTTTATTGGACAAAACAAGCACGAAAAGAAAACCGCAAAACATTGTTTTGAACTGGCTGCTATCCTAACGTCCTTTAGGAAACAGGCTCCGAATTTCTGTCGTGCCACGACAGAAAGTTACTAAATCATTATCTATTACATAAAGACGGCGTATTCGGATTATTAACTTCAGGTTTTGATCTAATTTACATTGGTAAGCATTCAAATATGCAAAAAACCTGGGTTCGAAAAAAAATTGCGGGCGCTTCTCTAGGGGAAATGTCTCTTTAAAGTTTTGATGGGTTAGGACACAATTCTTGTTCTCGTATTCTTTTCAACATTTGACTCGCTGAATTCAAATTTGTAATGTTCCGTGTTAATAACAAATATAAGTGCAAAAAACGCATAAGGTTTTAGTGCTCGATCATTCACTAAATTGTTCATAAATGAAGTCCTGAAGGTTAATCAATAATTCTCCAAAACCGATATATAATGCAATGCCTTTGTAAAGCTAGAGGTAATTTATTCGTTTACCGGAGCCATTTTTTGTAACAAAACTCCCAAGGGGGAGGGGGGGGGGGGTGCCACCCGCCTGTGATTTTCGTTACTGCACATCCGATTCCTGTAAATTGGGTACAAGGGTAGCTTAGAGTTTCATCTTTGATTGGTATCAAAATGAGTACCAATATCCATTATGACGTCATTGACGTCATGTTGAGGAAAGCTACAAAAATTTTTAGGACCTCAAACAATTATTATAGCACTAAAATGCTTCATTATATACAACTATCATTTTCCAGTCATAGTGAGCCAAGAACCGCATGCAAATTCCCGGAGATTCCTAACATTTTTGGCGAAAAATTGAATTTTCCCCTTTGTGTGTCTATGCAATTGACAGTTTTGCGCACATGCGAACTTTATGACATATTGTGAGAATACTAGGCATGTTGGTACTCATTTGGTATCAATGCAAGAGGAGGACCATTTGCTACTCTTTTGATAACAACATTCCAGTGCCTGCTGACGTTTCGTGTTGTGCTAGGCATGGTGGTAATTCTCTCCCGAAGAGGGGGTGGTGGCCCCCCAATCTTCATTTTGGATCACCCTGTATTCTTACCCACACCCGGTGGATGTTTGTTTTTGGATGAAAAGGAGCGGACCCTGTCAATTGACAATTCCATTAAATTGGCACCAAAGAAGGGGGGTTTTAGCAAGCCGGAAAAAATAAAACCTGAAGGAAACCCCCCCCCTTCGGTAGACGAGGGTCTAGTTTTCGGCTATATTATTTTGGAGATCTTTGAGAATAGTTGATTGAAAAACATTGAATCCAGTGAAGTGGAAGCTCAAACATAATTAAAATTCTGATTTATGTTTTTCTTTTTCTTTTAGACATTTGTGAACTTGCATTTCAGCCATAATTTCAAATACAAATATTCGAATTTAAGTAACGTTCGTCAAGTCAGCAAAAGCATAACTCACACACGTAGCAATACTATTATATCACAACTGTAATAAAAAAATCCTTTTTATTAAGCAAGGAAAAATCAGGAGGGGTTATAGCGATCAAATTCCCCAGGCCCGTAAGCAGTGGGGACGGGTGGCGAAGGAGGCGGACGCCCCTCCACATTAAAAAATAAGAAGCCAACACAAAGCTAAAAAAAGTCTTAAAAAGGCCAGCCAAAATAGATTTCGCGAGCGATCGGCAAATTATGTTCTTATGCTACCGTGTTTGTCGAAAAAAAATTAACATTTGGTAAAAAAGGTACACTTGCAAAGCTAAATCTCCCTATTTTTTTGGTAGGAGGCGATTTTTGGAGAAAATCCCATTTGACAAAAATGCCATCACTCCCTAGAAACATCCTGGTCACGGCTGCATTCCATTTTGTAGACCGGGGAAGTAAAATAATAACTGTTTTTATATTCCTTGGTCCACAATTGACCCAGTACATATAATTATTTATATGGTGTTCAGCACAGGGAATAATGTTCCTTGACATTAAGGTCCAGTGGAATTGCAAAACTGTGTATCAGTGGTCCCTGGACCATGGTAAGGGATATTATGTCCAGTGCGACAACTAACAATGGGTATCATGGTCCTTGGACCATGGTTATCGATATTATAATGTCCAGTGGACAACTAACACTGGGTATCATGGTTTCCCATGGACCACGATGATGGACAGTACAGTACAGTGGAATACACCCACGGTACCATGATCCCCTGACCATGGTATCTGATAATCATGTCCCAGTGGATATCATGGGTCCTCTGGACAATGATATTGGAGATATACTAATGTTCAGTGGACCAACTACCACTGGGCATTATGGTCCCCTGGACTATGATAATGGATATTAATGTCCATTGACAACTACATCCGCAGGGTCATCATGGTCCTTGGGGACCATGGTAGCTGATATTAATGGACCAGTGGACAACTAACACTGGGTAGCATGGTCCCCTGGACACGATGAGGACAGTTAAGTCCAGTGGACATACAACACTGGGTACCATGATCCCCTGACCCTGGAGAGATGATAATTAAGGTCCAGTGGATATCATGGGTCCTCTGGACCATGATATGGATATATACTAATGTTCAGTGAGGACAACTAACACTGGGAGTTGGTCCCCTGAGAATATATAATTGGCTACTTAATGTTCGGTGGACAACTAACACGGGTATCATTGCCCTTGGACCATGGCATCTGATTTAATGTCCATTGGACAACTAACACTGGTTCATGGTCCTTGGACCATGGTAACGGATATTAAGGTCAGTGACAACTAACACTGAATACAATGGTCCCCTGGACCGTCGGTAACGGTATTATTGTCGTGGAACAAACTAACCTAGGAGTTGTAATCCATGGACAATGCTTCCCTGAGTTTTTATTAAAAATCACCTTGCTTGGTACAATTTGATGTGTAATTTGTATGGATCTCTGCACGGGTATTTGCTTCTTTGATCTCCTTTGACTCTCTCTTTTCATTCTGGCATTATGTGTGCTTCCAAAATTGTGCAGTGATAATTAAACACATTCATTGTTTTACCTGAGATGGAATATTACCAAGTTATCTCAGGTTTTTACAGCCCCCGGGTTAATCTCATCTCAGGGTTTTTTGAGAGTCTTTGTTTTGTAATAAGATTTGTGTGTAAATTTTAAAATTATCCAATTTGTGTAATATTTTCGTCATTGAGTACTTTATGTAGTCAATTGTCATGTTCATATTGTAGCAAACAACTCAGAGGCCACACAATTCATTTCTTGCGATATTCTGCTTACAGTAAGCCCACATCCGGTGCGCTTTGAATCACTCTATGATGCCAATCATTCCACACTGATCTTGGGATTGCAAAGGTTGTAATGGGTCACTCCTGCCATTTCCTCATATAATTGATGAAGAAGAATTTAAACACGAATTAAGTCAATTTTACAATAATCATAAAATTCTTTGAAGAATTACTCAAACTAACATTACATCCATTTAACTTAACGATGACTGACGATAAACCTTAATTAAACGAGACCACGATTTCAAGAATAACAACGATATTGTAATTACTATTTGTTAGCGATACTTTAATGACCTAAATAAACACTTAACTAGTTCTAACCTTTGCCTAATTCATTTTTATTCACGCAGTCTAAAAAAAAATATTGATAGATAACAGACTTCTTAAAGACACTATAATCATAAATTCCCCCTTATTAACCTTTAGTGAAACTTGGTTGAATGATAACAAATCCCTACCTTCTCTAAAACATTGAGGGTATTCCATGCCCATTGCCATAGCGTTTCAAAAGAGGGGCGGGGTTGGCGTTCTACATTCCAATGATCTAATTACAAAACGCCATGATTTAAACCTAAAAATAGCGATGAATAGGAATCGATCTTTGTTGAGATAGAAAGCCAACCTAAAATATAAATCGGCGTCATCTACAGGCCCCTGACAAATGCCCCTCAACCATTTACCACCAATCTATCCACCACAATAACTTGATTGATCGCGGAAACCTTACCCACTTATTTGTGGCGCTTTCAACATTCATCTGCTGAACACTTCAACCCACTCTGGATTCAAATGAATTCTTAATACATCTACTCAGCATCTTTTTATCCATTACGATAAAACCATCGCGTTACAACTCGGACATCATCCATCATTGCATATATTCACGAATATTCCTAAATCATAACTTACACAGGTATATCGATTACCGATATTAAACTGACCACTTCCAGTATTTCACATTATAAATAATGACGGAATTAATCCAAACAATCAACAAATTCCTAAAATTAAAATATTATACTAAAAGGAAAAATAAACAACACTACGGATCACGTCATTTAAAAAAGAATATTCCATAATAAAATGGATGAGTCTTAGATACCCCTTCTGATGATAAATGGTTCACTGTCTTCATGAAGTTATATTTAGAGCAAGTTAAGAAAATATTAAAATTAAAAAAAAATTAACAAACGTAAAGAGATAGTAAAACTTGGTTACTGCGGGAATATTAAATCAATTCAAACCTCGAACACAAACTGTACATAAAATTATAAACCTCCCATGATATGAAAACAAAATAATTATGTAAATATAGAAATACATTGACTAGTTAATTAAAACATCTGTAAAAACTACACTTTCAAAACAAATTAACATTCCAAATATAACATAAAAAACACATTGGCAAACAATCAACAATGTCATGGCAAAAACTCAGACAAGGTCATCTATTTTCTGGATGGTCAGAGCCAGAATCGACACGGACTCATCTCTAACAAGTTCAACTCTTTCTTCGACAATATTGGTCCTGAACTTGCCTCTAAGATTCAGTCTTCTTCTCATTTCTGCACTTCTTGATGATCCGCATCAAGCTCTATCTTTTTCATACCATTGTGAAAAGGGATTCTTGATTCGTCAAGAAATTCAACAATGGCAAAAGCGCAGGCTCAGACAATGTTAGCCCCTCGATCGTAAAGGTGTCTTATCTTTATCTCCAAAACCCATTAACTACATCTTCAATCTTTCCTTGTCAACTGGGACTTCCTTCGGCTCTCAAGGTTGCTAAGGTCCATTCCTGTCTTCAAAAAGGATGGATCCCCATGTTTCTCCACTAGCCAATATCTCGTCTTCCATGCTTCCAAAATCTGAAGCCTTATCTATAACAGGCTTGATATTTACTCACCCGTTTCCACATTCTCCACGATAACCAATATGGCTTTCAGAAACAAAAATCTCTGACCTTGCTCTTCGGGGATATCTGTAATAGGATTTCTTCTTCTCTTGCTCTTACACATCATACCATAGGTTTCTTCTCGATTTATCAAAGCCTTAGCAACATCAACCACGATATACTAATCATAATAATAATACAACCATTCTTATATTGACGGCATTACACACAAGGTCCCAATGCGCTGGAGAAAGAACACAAAGAGAAAAATACATGTACATAGCAAATACAACATAGATTAAAGGTTAAGCCATTATAGGCAATTAATAAATGAGTCTTAAGATATGATTTAAACTTGATCAAAGAGTTGCAGTCTTGGAATGCAGTGGAAGCTGATTCCATTAAGTAGGTGCAGCAAAACAGAGAGGAAAGTACGCTGGCCATATGATTTTGTGTTGTGAAAGTTCAGAAACAAGTAAGATTGCGAGTTTTGAAACGGAAGATTTTCTAGAGGGTTTGTAACGTTGAAGAAGTTCTTGAAGTATAGAGAGAGGAGCACAGCCATGAATACACTTGTATGTGAGAAGAAGAATCTTGTAGGATAAATCCGGAATTTAACAGGTTAGCCAGTGCCAATGAGTAAACTGAGGAAATAAGAATCCACGGGGATCGAAGTAAAGAGTTACAAGACTTGTAGCCCAGATTTTGTATGCGTTGTAATTTAGCGATTTGAGAGGCAGCAAGTCCATGAGGATGCTGTTTACAGGATTCAATGGAGCGAGGCATGTAACAAAAGCATAGACTAGCTGTGGTGCGTTTGCTGATAGGGAAAAATTGCGAATCTGGACCGATCTGTGAAGAGCAAGTGCTGCAAGAGCGACATATGTTGGTTTAGATGGATATCCAGCTGGAGGTTATTTCAAACAATTTACACAAGATTCTAGCTTGTGACCACAGAATCGATAGAAGAATCCCCAATGAAAAACAGATGGTAAAGATGAATGATGCCTATAGCGTAATGTAATGTGAAGGACTTCCGTCTTGTTCTCATGAGTTTAGTTGTGTGCCTAGACCATGCTGATGTCTTGAGTGCATCATTCAAGTTGGGGGGAATGAACAGATGCACGCTGATTTCTTCAAAACAAACATATGTTTGTGTGTCATCTGGACAGTAAATCATTCATTATGCAATGAGCTGCTATTTATGTCCTCAAGCGGAGATTGTATAAATATGAAGGGCAAGGGGCCCACAACAACAGAGCCCTGTGGCACTCTCTTCATCAAGATCAGGGGGCAGACGAAATGTCATAATTGTAACAACAGACTGTGAGGCGATGTTTAAATAAGACTTTCAAAGAAACCCTAGAGGCTAAAGGAAGTAACTATAGTTATTCCAAATCGTTCAGGAATAGCACAGTTTAAGCACAAGAATTCATGGTTTATTGGGATATGTCAGTGCAGCTGCATTAATCAACTGGAAAGTTGAGCACACAAGCCTTCACTGGACCTCGATCAGCTGATTTAAATAAATCATTGCTAAAGCACGTACGAGAGGGCAGTTTCGTGATTTTGCGGTGGGAGTATATAAGCGACTGCATTGGTGCCGTGGAGGGTTGTTTCAGAAAGGTGGGTCTTGGATGTGCTTGTTTAGCAGCACCGTTCCAGGGGTTTTAGAGAGAAACTTCAGATTCGCTACAGGCCGATGTTTTACGATCTAAGAGAGGTCCGGTTGGGTGTTTTTGAATGAGAGGAGTAAAGTGATGTGGAAAGGTGTGACACCGCATTCAGAGAACAAAGACAGTTTCAAAATGAAAGATGCATGATTTTGGGTTCTAATTGGCCACAGTTCCATCATTACATTTTCATCTCAGTAAAACCCAGGTAGGATGGATCAACGTCTACATAGAGTTGAAGGTGCCTCAGTAATAAGTATTCTCACAGAATCCTCAAGGGTAAAGTGACTCTGAAACCGGGGAAAGACTGGTAGTTGGAACGTTGACGCCAACTGCAAAGGTAGATTTCGGAGTGGAGGTTGTCTGTGTATTATCAAGTTCATCCTTAATGCGACGGATTTTTTGTCTTTTGCAAGTAATGAGAAAATGATTCAAAACAATGGGGAAGGATGAGGAGTTTTCTGACGGCAAGACTTTAGAAGACTTTGGTGTGCATAATTGGTTAATCTTACGGAATAATGATGAGTACACAGTTTTTCAAGTTTGTTGAGCGGAATGATTAGTTGGCTTTAGCTTCAGTGATTTATGTTGTTGTAGTGAAAGCATGCTCTTTGAAAAAGCTGCCTATGAATTTCCACCAATTTGTCGAAGAGCATCCCACGGCGGCTCTCGTCGGGGGGACGAAGATTCTTGTTTTGCTTGCTCGAATGACCATTTGTTACCACGGAAGGCAAGCGGAGCAGAAGATGAGAGTGAGATTTGAGCAACGTAGTGATTAAGGTTGCGTGGCTTATCAACGGAGGATTTGTTTACTAAGTACAGATTCCCAAAAATTGATCAATAAGACCGCAGTCCAAATGGAAGAAGTGAATAATGAGAAAAAACAGAGTCGCAGGAAGTGTCCTGGCTAAAACGAAAAACAATTTCTTGTAGTTACCCGCATTGTGGATTTCCCCTTCTTTGTCATGCAGGCTTTGGTCTATCAATATTTAACAAGCATTTAACAGCAGCGATGATTCAGACGGAAGGGTATTTAGGGATAAGTGGTTGGTAATGTTAGATATTCAAATTATGCACAGGACGAACGTGAAATAAAGGAGGTCAAGAAGTATGGCCATTCACGATTGTGTAGGAAACAGAGACAATTGCTGATTGAAGAGTCACGCCAGAGTCAAGAAGATCCAAAAATAGTGGCAGCCTTCCCTGTCTGCAGATTCATCTACATGGAAGTAAAATAGCGCTTCGCAATCATGAGAAGTCCGGGCTCTAGAAAACATTGCGTTCTGTGTGGAACGGCAGAAAAATTCAACTCACAGAAATGGGTTTGAGTTCATGCAGTTGATTTCTTGTCTTGTGTTTTCTGAAGTCTATAAAATCACAAGGAGCGTAATGATGATTGTAGATACGAAAGGGGTGATGACAAGATCAATGTATTCAAAAGGCAATTATAAGAACCTAGGCTTCATTTGTTTTTACATTAAAAGAGCCTCAATTTGGCGTAGAAGAATTACTATACAACGCCAACCTCCTGATCTGTTTGACGGAAAATGATGTAATTCGTAAATTAGGTAACGGTCGTCAGTTAAGATCGCTATAGTACGATGATCGCGGTGATCACCAATGAGCCAAGTTTCTGTTACAGCAAAATATATCAATACGGCTAGAGATGATCAAGTCCACAAAGAAATGGAATCTTATTTCTCACGAGCGTGCATCCCCCCCCCATAGTGCAAAAAATTGGTGCCAAAACTGAAGCTTTTTTGTTACGGAGCGGGTACATGTCGAGGAACAGGCCCTGGGGATCCTGGATATTTTTCCGGAGTGTGTAGGTCAGGAGGGGACATTTTCAGTTTCATTCTGAAAAACAGTAAAAGGTGGTGGGGCAAAACCCATTTGATGCAAAGCGTCGTTTGGTTTTTCTGGAACCAGAGCGAGTACCCCTATTGCGTAGACAGTTTGAGATTGGATCTCAAGGAACTCAAGGAATGGTAGTGAGTCAAAGCAAGATAGTGCAAGATACTGGTAGTGTTATAGATCACAAACTACGCACCAAATCTGAAAACAATTCAGATCTGGGGTGTAGGTGGTATTTCACAGTTTTTTTGAGTTGCAATCTCGAGTAGGGTGGCGCCAGGGTTGGTGTTTCAGACATCACCACATGAAAAGAAATCAATGTTGATGGAAAGTTTACTGATGAGGTAATTTGTACAGAGGAATGGGGGATCTTGTAGAAAACCAAATGTTGATGGAAGTTAACTCATTCACACAGAAAGGAAAAAACAATATGAGTTTTTCAGTGTAAAAACTTGGTTCATTCAAAGGCATCGGCCGAGTACAACCGAGGCCAAAGAAGAAGTATGCTTAACCACAGATCCATTGTTGATGCATACTTGACACAGGTAGATTCCTATTGTGAGGCAGGGTCTCCTATTCACCTTAGTCAAGCATGGCTGAGCAAGTAGGTGGTGATGGGAGTCATAATGGTGGAATTCAGGCAGGTAGAGCCTGTGTAGAACAATTAAACCAAGACCAGTCCCAAAAAAATATAATTCAAAAGTACTGTGAAAAAGAATGCAGTAGTAAGTCATCATATAAAAAAACAAGTAGGAGATTCCATTGTGTAATTTACTAATTCAACAGTAAAAAAGAACAATTGTGCAGAGATGACAAACAAGTAGAAATAATGATTGAAAAAAAACTTGGAGAAAAAGAATGGGGTGTGGCAGCCCGTTTAGGCGAAACACAAACAAAGGACTTTGACAAAACTCACCCACTATGGTATTCGTGGCCTTCATTTGGATCTTCTTCTCCAGTTATCATTCCAGGACAAGCTTCAATTTAATTGTTTTGGTTTCACACATCTTCTAGCCTTCTCCCTGGTTTCCTGCGGTTTGGTCCTCAAGGGCAATAATGGGTCCCATGCTCTTTCTCCTGCTAGTCAATGATATTTCCTTACTCTTCCGAAACATTCTCCTTTGTATTCCTTTGCCGAGGACACGCGAAAACAGTAAAAAAAATTTCTATCAACCAGAAAACCTCGACACACTCACAAATAGATTTAACAAAAGAGTTAATGAATGTAGCCAAAACTGGTTTTTTTAAAGCCAAACAAACTTTCGCTTAGTATCAAAAACTAAATTATTCACTCTTTTACTTAAGAAAAAAACACGACAACACCACCAACATCAAAAAATCCTAAGTGACACCCACAACCCATTTCACCCTGGGGACCATACAAAATTTCTAGGTGTAATAAATTGATCAAAATCTTTCCTGGGAAAAATTAACATCCCAAAAACTACAAATCAAATTCTAAAAAACATCGGGGGGATTCTTAGGAAAAACTCGCTACAACCCTTACCCAGAGAAAAAACACCATCGTATTCTCACTATACAAACACTTTGAGTACCTTACATATTCTAATTTAGTAATTATAGCTTGGGCAAATGAACAGGACTTAACACCTTGATAACAATCACTTGTCCATGGACTTTCCAAATTGTCGAATAAATTGGGACAATATATTCAAATCCAAAAGCGAGCCATACGAATCATCAATAAACACCCCGATACCAATCTTCACCCACTAAAATCTATGGTCCCAAGTACTAAAACACTCAAACATTTATGATTAAAATTAAAACAAACTACCAACAGCAGAGTTTCATGTTTCGTTACAACTCAAACAGCCCTCCCCAAAAATCATTTTCAAATTATTTCTCGGGGAAAAAAAACATAGTGATATACACAGAAAGCAACACCAGAAACAAGAAGATTAGCGAACAAATTACATTTCAAACAAAACCACGTCACGAAAACCTAATTAAATATTCAGTTAAATATTCGGGTCCCAAAATTTGGAACTGCATTAAGTAATAGCATCCAAAACTCGAAAAAAAACCATTAATGCCTTTGAACTAAACCTAAAAAAATGAGCTGAATTATGATTGAATGAAATATTCAACCACTTAGGTCCTTAATTGTACATTCGCGATTTTGATGTATTCAATCTGTCCTAAAGTATGTTATTATTCCTCTCGACTTGCTTAATCCTCCCGGCTTCCTTGTATTCTGCCATTCATCTATCAGGGACTGGCTCACAAATGGGATTAATTGCTTCCCGCCTCCTGATCTTGTTTAATTAAAATCAATCTGACAATGTCTCTCGTCCTTGTAATTTCCCTTATTTGTGTTGTCGTGTCCTGTTCAAGTACTGTCTCGATCCAGGCCTATTCCATCCTCTTATCCAAACAATTTTAAATTTTAAATATATTTTCTTGATATGGGGTGGGGTCATGCTCAAATTCCTCCGGTATTTCTTCTGTTCTTATATTATTATGGCTCTCTCCTGCAATGTTGAGTTTCCTGCCATATTACAAACACCTCTTGGTACATTTATTCATTAAAGATTCTGCTGTATAATTATTTATTTCTTAACATATCTTTAAATATATCATATATATTATATATCCATTATATAAGTGTAATGTACTGAATGAAAATGCAAAATAAAAAACTTATTCTGATCTATAAGTCCGTATATTGTGATTAAGCGTCAGTTTCTTCCATAGTTGCACGGTTAAGCATATGAGTTGACATTGAAAAAAAAAATCTGGCGGTCGGTATTTTATCAGCCATATGTGTCATTTGTGTCACATATCATTATCGCAAGAGCTGACGACAACTAAAATATACTTTAAAACCCAATCACCAGCACAGAAGGATTCGAACGCTGGTTCATATGGGATTCGTATAACAGAAAAAGTTCACACGAATTTTGGACAGTCCTAGGACCTTTGCAGTTAACACCACGGGAAGGGGTTGACAACCACCGTCGTGTTATTCTTCATTTGTCCCTCCTTGTGAACTAAGCTGCTATTCTGCATGACTTCGTTGATTAGAAAGAGCGTATAGATAGGGGACTTTATTATAGTAGTTTCCCGGACACACATGATTACTTTTTATCGGCTTTTGTAAAAGGGCCAACGTAGTGCCGGTTGGGGGAGTATAGTCGGGTCACATACACAAATTAGGCTAAAAAATACACATGGTGGCAGTTATAGGGCTAACCAAATTCCGTAAGGTTGCAGTTGTCCAGTGGACCCCTGTACCTAAGGAGTCATAGTCCGGAGGAAGCTAATTCTCCTTGGGTGTCAGTCTGGTGGATATCCGTTTGGTCCCTAGGAACAATTAGCCCGCGCCGGACTTATAATATCTGCGCTGTGACCTAGGAATATAAAAGCAGTGGTCAGCTCTGGTGTGGACAACAATCTCAACGAGCAGCTTGAAAAAACCCTCGGTCCCAGTAGCAAAGGGGTCGGATTCTAGCTCTACAAGTACTGGCCTCATTTCTTCCCGGCAATGGGTACCATTCTGGAGGAACAGGAAAAAAAGCAGTAGTGTCTCACCAACTCTTACAGCTCGGTGGAACCTTCCAATCGAACCCCAAGCGCTTTTTGAGGACCAATTGCATCTCTCAAGCCCATTCTAATACAAGGCTCCTGGTCCACCGTATTGCACCTAGGATAGAGAAGCATCCCTTTTATACAAGAAACAAGTTAGGTATTCCGACCAAGGCAAATGAAACAGTCAAGCTCAAAAGTAACTCCAAACTTAACATTAATAAACATCGATAATGGTTTCGAGAAGGGTTGGTAACCCGAGTCGTGTTCGGACGGACCTAATCAAGCGAGTTATGGGACACTGTTAATCACAGATGGCTACCCAAAAAACCGTGTATTAGAAACTCACCAAAGAACAACACTCCGCTTACTGAGCACATCAGGATTGCTTGCACAACAACAGGACGCTCTTTGTCCAGCTAGGAGAAAAGAAACAGAAGAAGATGGAGAATGGGGGCCGACCCCCAACGGGAGCATTGCTGACCGCACATTTCATCCTGTTTAATCAATCTATACTCTAACGAATCGGACTTGGGAGTGCAGGAAACCGCTCGGTAATCCGGACCCTCGGTATCAGCGCACTTCATAGACTTCATAGTTGTCAAAGAGATCTTTGGATGAACTCACTTTGAAAAGCTTTAGATGATTTCACTCCTTATTTTGAGGAAAACCACCTACGTACAAATACATCCAAGACACGGGTGTGTGCTGTCAATCTACGCAACCGTGAAGCCAAACGTCAGCTTAACTCAACTTAGTCTGTATCACCCCTGCAGCACGTACTGCGACAACCCTGTCTACCTAGGAGTTACCTTGGACCGCACTCTCTCTCTCTTGATAAGACCCACATTAAGAAGAGTATGCCTGCCCTGTATTGGAAAGATCAAGCCATGCAAAGCCAGGTATCTAATGGGAAGCACCTTATGTCCGGACAGAGATCTGCTGCTAGCCACCTTCAATCCAGAGTTCTTCAAGCAAAGTGCAAGCCCTTGAAGCAGTCTCTAAGGAGGTTAAGAGTGTCGCCTTGTGCATAAAATAGTCTTTCTCAAGGCTCGGTTTTAAGAAGTAGTGGGATGGGGGGGGGTGGTGAAACTCAGAGAGGTTTGTAGTTTGTAGACCTTAGATTAATTCAGTTACAAGGTCTGTAACACAGACTAGGATAGAAAGACTTACTATCAACCAAGAAACATCTATTGGTATTTAACCCAGTGAGCACCTTCCACCTGGAGCTGACTGCTCATGGGTTGAATGGCGATGTCTCAACAAATTGAGAACGGATGTAGAAGTAATTATAGTCCGTCTTATTCACAGTCCGGCTACAGTGGTAAAGAATAGAGCACTCGATTCAGTTGACTCTTCACGCAACATTAGTTTCACGCTTTATTCCGTTGTCGTCTATGGAGCCCGTACTGTGGCTCCCGGCTGACTGTAATTGCTTTCACACCGGAATCGGCCGATCTAAGGTTTCCCTGCAAAATCGGGGCTACCTGGAAGCAGATGTGCAACAGCACCACGGACAATTGAATATCTCTCTTCTGCCTATTGTTGGAGCGACCATGCACAGACAAAGACCTTGCCGAATTCGATGAAGCAGCGAGTTGTTGTACACGTCTCTGGCCACAGCATATTTGAGGACCGCTTTGTTTGGATACGATAAGGATATGAGGCTAAAGATATTAATTTGTAGCCTAATTTCTGGGCCTGTCGTAAATCAACAGATGTGTTAAAAGCTTTATAACCATGCAAAAATATCAATTTTGAAAAATCTTGATTTTCCAAATGTGCCTGTGTCTCTTTAAAGTCCCCGACCAACAGGTTGACCAATACTATGAATACTTTGTCAAACAGTATACTTCATATATGGGCCTATAAAAAGATCTCTTGGTTTTTCCTCGACGAATTCAGATTTTTTTGGCCTGTGTCTTGGGAAAGAAAGGTAATTGAAAGCTGAAATTTCAAGAAAACAATGAAAAAATACGGTCTTTCGTCTATATCAAAATTGATCCAGGTAAAGGGGGGAGGCGATCGGAACAAGCACCTTTCAAACGTTTAATTTGGTATACTAGAGATCGAATATGCACGGTTTAAAGGTATCTTGCCAACAAAATACGATTTTATCAACATTTGCACAACACGTACAGTTAGCTAGCTGTCCTACAAACTCCATTACCAAGATGGCCTGTTCTGCAAATTCGATGTTTTTGTTAAATCTTGATTCTTAATACCAAATAAGTAATTTTAGGTTTCGAATTGCGTTCATTTTTGTTCATATTCATCACCGTAGACGAAGACGAAATAAAACCTTCGCGAGTTACTAATTCCCCCTTATGTGAAGTCGAAAGACATCTGCACTGTTAAAAATAAACTTGTAAAAAAACAGGCATTTGACTGGCAGCTGGGACTCACTACATACAGAACGTAAAATAACTGGAGCCGTAAAAATACGAAACCATTGGATGGAACGTAAAATAACGGGATAAAATCTCAGCCTAACGTTAATTGTTTTGTTTTTGACTTGGTTAAACAATAGTCAGAATTAAAATGTATTACAAATCCTCTGACCAAATTTTAACGTTGTCTCTATGCATCATACAAACGTTGTATTTACGTTACACGTGGTTGTAAACCCCACTTTTATAATTTCAGGGCAAACAATGAGAAAAAAAGCAATAAACAAAGGGAAACGTGAGAAATAAAGATTTAAAACAGTTAATACGGTAATATACACCAGTCAATGTCACCAATTACCTTAATTATCATATAATAAATTAATACATACCTTACATAGGAGTACAAGGTGAAATGTAATGGATTTTTGGTTTATTTTTTTCATCTACAATTTGACACCAATGTTTTTCCAATACAGAATTTTCTGGAGAATCTGAAAATCATAGGTTGTCATTTTTTAAAATGTGTTCTTGGGGGTTTTATATGGGGGCAAAATTTTTACAGGGGTTAACAATAAAAGTGTTTAAATTGTTTAAAATTTATACCCGTATTTCGGGCTGCTTCATACGGTTTCTAAAAAGGTAATAATTTGCCATATTACGACCTATTGTTTTTAGTACCATAGGCCTCAAGAAAGTTATAGAATGGTCTCGTTTGTTGAAACTGGTTTTAAATCTTTCATTGGTCATACTAATACTGATACCTAAGCGATCAATTTGCTGTAGAGTTTGCAGGTTTAAAGATCTTTTGCACTATTGTTACAGCCCCCACGAATTAGCAATGCTTTATTTCACTTTGAGCTAGATTAAGAATCATAAAGTAAGCACATAAAATATTTATAAATTAGTCTAAGGTATATAATATTAAAAAAAAAAAATTACTGGTTTATGTGCATACTGGTGTTGTGTGAATCCAATAGAAAACAGAAAGATCTCAGAAGAAAACAAAAACCGGAGAAGCGTCTAGAAACTTAGTGTTGTCATTAGAAAGTTCTGGAGTCTAGGAGAACAACACCCAAGGTGTATGAGTCTGGCCATAGGTGGCGGCACTGCTGTATATTACACAGTCAGTGAGGTAGCTGCTCTGAGATCCCAAATCTATACAGTACATATGTGGAATGGTAGAGGCCTTTCCAGACTGATGTAAATGGCTATATTTAGCACATACTCATCTAAGAGGCTAGATCCTTCTAAATTGTTTGTAGGATATGGTGAGTAATTGAGGGCAGAGTCTCACAACATCATTACTCCAAGCAGATTTTCATACGCCCGTGCTCCAGGTTATTAGCAGAAGTATTGCAACAATCGTACTCCAAGATTATTAGTAAGTATAGTACAACCGTTGCTTCAAGTTGACCGCGACAGTAATCGCAGTCAAAAATAGATTCTTCTGTAGTTGGACATTGTCATAGTTTAGCCTCAGCTCAGCCAGTAGTTTTGTCCGATTGGGTAGCCGTCTTCGGTTTTTGTATTCCGTGGCCTCTGAGTTATCCCAAGTTCGACCTCAGCGGCTTCGGGAGTGCAGTAGGGAGCTGGTTTTCTTCATAAGGACAAGTGTAGTCCGTGGACACGTTCCCATATTGTGAAAATTGCAGTAGTTTTTTTGTTGCGCGTGGGAATATTCGCCAGGACTTCTTTGCAGTTATACATCTTTCCAGTATATTTGCTGCAGCCCTGCGTCGCGGCACAACCAGGTCGTTTTTAGTAGTTGGTTATTTAATTAACAACTTATTATTGATTAGTCGTTGGATTATTTGATACCTATAATTGATGTTTGGATTGAGATTGATTTTAAACAAACAATTGAAATAAAATACTTTGGTTAAAAATTTTGTTAATCAAGTTCACAGGGTATTGTCTAGTTATTCAGGAGTTTTTGAATCCGTAGGTTAGGAGGTGGTTTGCATTGGTTTCAAGTGGGACCGTAACAAAAATTGGGGGCTCGAGTCCGGGAAATTACACTGTAGAAAAGAACAGTTTTAAAATTTTGAAACAAATTTGATTGTTGTGTTTAACCTAAATTGACAGATCTGGACCTGTAATGTTATTTGTGAAGGAGAGTGAGTGTTTATACACGATGGCGTTTGAACGCAGAGGAGTTTATAAAATGGATGGTACGGTGGGGAAAGTTTGAAGCTGTGTCAAAAAGCCGGATTTAAGGAATTGGCCCAAGTTATTATGGGATGGAAGTTAGGCATTCTATGAGGAAACAGTTAATTAAAAATCAGTTGAAACCCCATCTTGTGGAAAGAAGATTTGCTAGAAGAGGGTGTTGGAGAACACAGTTAGACATCAGGGGATGAGTAAGGTCAGAAGTGCTTTGAAAATGAAAACAGTTAGAAAATGGCAAATGCAAATAGAAATGGCCCA
>JAMKCH010002533.1:0-39862 GCA_023653785.1 Ophioderma brevispina | reverse complement strand
GTGACACCAGAATGGTCATTTTAGGTCATGTATGATTCACAACACCTAAACTTTGACATGAGCAAGGGGGTTGGTTAATCTATGGGAGGTATAGCCCATAGGGATGAATTGAAAAACCACAATAATGATACTCTGATCCATACTTTTTGAACCTGCTAGAAGTAAAAGGACAAATTCAAAATGCGCCTAATCAGTGTAAATGGGACCATTTCGCAATGATCAGATTTGTTTGAACATGGCATCAGTCGCTCAACATACAATGGTATACAGGTCACAATGTTGTAAGCATAGTAATAATATAGGAAAGGCGAACTATAGTCCGTGAGTGAATTAAATTAAATCGTTAGGAGAAAGAAATCGTCATCAGACTCAATTTATTTCTTTACTCTATATATTTATAATAGATATATATATATATAGTTAAGTAGTGGTTGACCCGAAGTCGTTAGAAGTCGCATCCGAACAGCCAAAGGCCATTTTAACGCTAGTCGGATATAATCCTTGAACATACAATTTTAAATGTCAGTAGAAACATCCAACCAATGATGGGCTCTTCATCATGCCCTGATGCTATATATATAATATCTAGAGCTATTATCTAGTCTATTTTATACTTAATAGATAATATATATATATATATATATCTCTCTATCTATCATATATATATATATATATAATATCGATATATATATCATAGATATATATATATATATATCGCCTATTTAGCCGTTGATTTGCGTACTTTGTTTCTTTTTTGTTTTTAAAATGGACGCACAATTGAGGTTGAAGTCCTTGATTTTGTCAAAAGATTGCGAGATTTGTATTTTGTGGGGATCAATTGCGTTGTTTTTTACTTGAGATAATGCAGGAAAGAACTATATGCAGTGTACAATCAACTTTTTGAAACATCTACTTGCAAATCCGAATGTCTGAATGTAACACTCCTTTGCCCCTCTGAACTTTGTGTCGTAGTTAAATTGAAGGAAATTGTACATAGTAGCATACATACAACAAGATATAACGTGATCAATAAGTTGTAAATAAATCGCTACATATCGTGCAGCTTGAATAGCTGAGCTTGTTAAGTATTACTTTGAGTTTGTAAGCTTATTCTGCTTTTGATCTACTACGATTACAAGGTTTTTGCTTTCTGTTTTACTTGTTCTACCGTAGCAATCGTCACTTCGTATTAACATACATATTTAATGCAACTAAATTATTGGCAATCGGTTTGAAATTGTTCGTGCTAACAGCATCTGTAGTTGTGACATATGCCAACTGTCACCGAATGGCTGCACTACATACAACAGAGATCTACCGCTCCTTGCTCTACTTTGTTAACAAAAAAAACCCCAATGGACATACGCTGAGACTTTTGCAACAAGCAGGAATAACAACTACGGCCACCTCGCTTCTATCAGCTCGCTAACCGAACAAAATGTCGTTGGACTAACTCCTTCTTCTCGCCCTGAAACCTGGATAGGACTCAACTACCGTGTCACTGAGGGCTTTCCGGTGGAGCGATGGCACTACTTTTTCACGTTCGTCGTACAAGAACTGGATGTCTGGAGAGCAAACGAATCGTTTGGCGAAGATTGTGTCGTGATTACACTTGGGTGCTGGCAAGTGGAATGATAAATCGTGTCGGGATACAAGCCATTTGTTTGTGAATGTTAGTTAACCTTGACTTTGGAGACCTCGGCCGGTGTGGATGTGCCTGAGAGGTGCAATTTGAAGACCATGTTCGTTTCTCTGTTTACGGATTGTCGTTTTTTCTTGGAAATTTACTTTTTTGTTTTTTGTTTGTTAGCTAATGGTTTTATTCCCATATGATTTTGACTGAAGCAAACACTATTGTTTTTAATTGCTCGCTAAATCTTTCATTATGCGATCTACATTTGCTTGAAAATTGTTATAGATTCGGTGTCATGTTATCCGAAAACTGTACCACATTGAATACTCCTAGGACCTGGAGTATTTATTCCATACTAATTGGAACCGGGTTTTCTTTGTTTAACTACCCGGGAACTATTCGCCAGATGTATTAAATTGCCCGTCCGCGGAATGATTTTACACTTTTGGAATCATATTTTAGAAGATTTTAAAGTCTGACTCGAGATTTTTTGAAATATAACTTTTGTGTATTTATTGAAAATAGTCAACTATAACTAAGATAGATCACCTAAAATCCATTCCAAAGTTTGAGATGTTAGGATTTTTCTTTTCATGCAGTAACATTTAATGTAGTATTTAGTAGTAAATGCCATAATAACTGTGTATTTCTATCTAAATTTCGGATCCGGAAATTTAAACAAAGGTGTGATTTTCTATATGAAGGACTTCGATTTGAGCTTAGCTATTTCACACAGTGTTTAGTAATATGGACAAGCATTTGTGGATATGCCAAAAAACACAAATTGTTTGAAAATTAGGCGCCCCCCTCGGATCTCTGAGTCAGCCTTTAACCACAGATTACACATCCTATTCCCTGCAGTATCCGACCCACACAAATACTTTTAAATCCTCGTCAATTAATCTTGCTGCTTTCACCATCTATTGTTTGTACATCTGTACCAGCCTTCCAGGAAGCCCGCTCTTCCTCCCATATTGGCCATGGGATCAAAGAAATAATTGGTTCATTTTGGTTACATACTTCGCAGAATAAACCCGTTTCCCACATAAATAATAATAAATTTTAATAATTACAATTTATTGTTTATGTCAATGTAAAGGTTGCACATTTTCCATGAAAATGAATAAAATGTCACTCAAATTTATTTCTGAATACCAGTGATCAAGGGACATACACTATGCTACTTGACTCATCAAATATGGCAGTATTGACATTAAATCCCCTATTATTCAGCGTACCAAGCTCTTCGATTCCCCTGTTAAGTTGGAACTGCAACCTTTTGTTACTATCCATGCAGCTGAATCTATTCAGACGTTATAGACTAATTATCCCCGCCCAGTTTAGGGTATACATTTCACACAGAAGTCTCAAGTAACGCAAATGCGGTATTGCCTTTGATTCCGTCATGCCACTGATTATGTGGTGCAGTCAGTGGCGGATTTAAGATCACAGTGTCAGCAGCTGCTGACAAGGCCCCTCTAAAATATAGCTCTCAGGGCCCCTCAGACCACACCATAGTCGCACTAAGTTGCGAATTACGGTCGTCGCTTCGCGACCAAAGGGCCCCCACTTAGATGCTGACATGACCCTTTTCCTTACATCCGCCACTGTTGTGCAGTAGCGCAGGACTGAATACATGGCAACTCTTTTGTATACTTGGGACTTCTATATGAAACTCAACCCGTGGATTGAGCTGCCCTCGTTCGCGATAAAATAAAACTTTGCGGTTCTACTTTGAGTTCACTCATTTTGCTGTATTTTTCATCATTTATTGAAAAAAAGAAACTAATGAACCAAAACTCCGGTGGATTGTTGGCTTAGTAAGCCTGTGACACAAACATTTTTGTGCGAACAAAGATCCATAACTTATTGCGGGACCTCCTTTCTATTCATTTACCACCAGGTCTTTAGAAAAATACAAAAGAAGGGGTCTAGCAACCTTAATGAAACAGTTAATTAAAAAGAAATGGGATACTCCGACCCAAGTTTACTGTATTAAGTTTTGCACAAACTAACAAAGATGTTAGTCAACAGTCTTCTAAACAACTTTCTTTCCTATTTTTTTTTTCATCGTTGTTTCTTTCGGAAAATGATGCAATATATGGGCAAGTCAATTGAACGCACAGTAGACGCCTAAGATTTATTTTTATTCGCTTGAAAGAGGACGAGTATCTTGTGCTGTGCGTCATGAAAAAATTAGCTCAATCTTAATTCTGACACTTGATGCTGAACACCTGAAATCATTTTATCTGGAAGTACAGCGCCATTGTATTATACCAATACAGTTGAAAAGTAATTTTAGTGCTTGATCCTTTGCATCCCGAGTGAGATTTACTGGATATAACAGTGCTAATTTGCTCGAGTCAATGCTGCCATGATCATCGATATTTAGAAAAGAAATGTGGATTACATTTTATTCATTTCAATCAATAGTGCACTTTGCCACTTGACATCCCCTCAGAGTATTGAAAGGTTTAATTAGACATTATTAAATGCGCAGAAATTAGTTACTTCCCCGATATGCGTAACAAATTTTTGTCCTTATGCAAAGCTTTCTTTTATCTCTTTGAGCCATGGCCGTAATACGAGTGTTGTGGTCTCCCGCGGGTAATCCAGTACTGTAAACCAAGCTGGGTTTGTATCGCACCCGTAGTTAGTTGTTGGATTGTCTTATTCTTACTTGCCACCTCTTGCTTTGACTCCTCACTTGCACCAAATCCCAGTATAGCTTAATAGGGACCTGCAAATGATGGGTCAACCAAGTGAAGATTGAAGACATTTTGCTTGAATAATTTATGTTAGATTTTCCTGCTGTCTGGACGAGCTCTCATTTATGTGACGGGATTGAAATGACCAAAGAAGATGCTAGTATTGACCAAGGCCAGCTTGTTTGTACATGTGGGAAGCAAGAAATGCAACCATTTGTTATCTATTTGAAATGATAGTCGCGGTCCAATGACTTAAAGCCAATGATATACTTCCATTCGACTTCCGGGACTGGCGTGGCGCAATACAGGATTCATGACCAAGATCAGGTGTTACGCATACTCACGCGCAGAAATCGCTTGCTGCGAGTGGAAGTAACGGGACACAATGGCAGGAAAATATATGTTGTATGGACTTTTTGTTTGCCCTCCAGATCACACCAAGCGAGAAGAATACAATACATGCACCGGCGGTTCCCTGAAACATTTCAATTTTTCTGCAGGTGATGCGTTGTATTCTCTGCATGCTTGAGTTGTTCCTGGAGACATGTCTGGCCAAGATAACCCCCGAATTGACCTGCCTGTGTTGGTCAAGCGCCCTGATTGTGGAGTGCTTTCAGTAAAGGGTCCATTTCATTATGGCTGAATAGTTTTTTATGCCATTGTACCCTTAAAATTCGTAACGGTGCTATAGGTAGAGTAAAGATACCCATGACCCAAAAAAAAATTGCAACGAAGGTTTTGGTCATTTTCTGGTAATAAGGTTCAGCTTAATATATCAAAATTTGCACAATACTCGAAGTTCCCAGAAAGTTTCAAACATGACCTAAACCAAATGGCCGCCATCCACCATTTTGAAAAACATAACTCCTCACATCTCTAGCAATAAATGATCTAAAAGGACAAACCAAGATGTCATTTCCTACTATTCTAGCATAACAACATCCATTAAAAGGGTCTTATAAGTTGAGATATCATCTTGACCTCTAATCCAATAGGCCGCCATCCGCCATGTTGGAAAGTACAAATTCTTGTATCTCTGGTACCGGGTGGACAAAACGACAAACAAGATGTCATTTCCTACTAATCTCTAGCATAACAATCCATTAAAATGGGTTTGATGAAGTTGAGAGATCATCTTGACCTTTTAAAGCAATACTGGCCACCATCCACCATGTTGTAAGTACAATTCTTGTTCTCTGGTACGGATGGCCAAACGACAAACAATTAATTCTAGCATAACAATCTAGTAAAATGGTGTTTCGGGAGTTGAGATCCCCTCTTGCATCTAAATCCCTATGGCCTACATCCACCATGGTTAAAAAGTCAATTTATTTTATCTCTGTTACCACATGGGCCAAAATGACAATATAGTGTTATTTTTTATTATTGTAGCATACGAAATAATTAAGATGGTTGTTGTAAAATTTTGAGAGCACCTTTATTGTCTTCAAAATGGCCAGTGTCCGCCATTTAAAAAGTGAAACCATAAATCCTGTTTAACTCAGACAGACTACAATGGCAATGAGGTGTCATTTTCTATTCCTGCCGATTACAAATTTATTCAATTAAAAGGATTTTTAGTTGGCCTATTTGTCCATAATTCATAGCCATAATTAATTTTTAATCAGCTATAAATCTATCACAATTTGACCTTTATGTTGTGTTTATCAGTGTAATTTTGAACTTTTTGAAAGACCGACAGTACATATTTCACCTTATTCACCTCATCACCAAAATATGGCCAAAACACTTGTTTGCAGTAGTAATGAACGACCGACCACTATTATAACTATTACAATTTGTCTTCAAGTTCCATCATCATCGATACTGGTTTCTTGATCCCTAGTTTTCTAATAGATTCAGATCTCCTATTGGTCATAATCATAATCTAACCATTTTTATATATCAGTTAATCCCAACAGGCTCAAAGCGGGTTGACAATTATTATTACGCCGCCGTCAGGAAATCGTCACTCATTTTCGCTTCATTTAGTCTGCTCAAAGACATGCCTACAAGCGCACAAGCCTACTCACAGTTAATTGTAATATTCTCCATAGTAGCTACCCAGATTTCGCATGGGTGGACGAGGCAATTGATACTACGTGTTCTTGCCCAGGACACAAACACGTTGAACCAGAGTGGGGCTCGAACTCGCGATTTTCACGGTCTATTGACACGAGTCCTGCATTTTCCGCTAGACCACACGCGCTCCGCTTAAAGTGGTAGTAAAATACTCTGAACAAACAGTGTTACCATGCATGACTTTGAGGAAAACAGATTTCTTTGCCAGCCCCAAAATATCCCTGAAAGTGGTATGCATTGGCAGATAGATACCTATAAGAGCAAATGCCATCACTGACTAACGCGTTAGCCAGAAGCTTGATATCATACACCTGTTTTCCTCTTTGTGTGTCTGTCAGACCAAAGTAAAGGTCATAACAACCTTTCCTGCTATTGGAAGGTAGTATCAACCGATCTATGTCTTCCCTAATTTTGGATTGTTGACTACACATGCCAGTGAATTTGTTTGCATTGTATATGTCTACCTTATTAGCGATCCTAGTTTTGCAACGTTTCCTGTGTGCTGCCTTTTGTGTTTGGTTCACCATTTATCCATCCAAGACCGCATGCTTTTTTTTTGGGCCCATAGTGTCAACTGTGAAAGATTCATAATAATCATCAGCATTGGCAACTATACTATAAGTGTTTCCCTCTGTTTTCATTTTTAAGCAATGTAAAAGAGACCTCCATCAACAACATAGTGATCAGTCTTTCGCAATGTCCTCAGGGCAGCAGCCTCTGACGATGACACATGTTTCGTAATAGCCATCAGAAATTGTGCTTTAACACGAATTGGCCCTCAAAAAACGGAATGCGGATAGGTTAAAGTTCATGCAAGAACTATCTAAGAACAGTTCCTCCAGTTGTGAATACCAAACAGAATCTTTGAAATAACAAGCTTGTCATAGTTTTCCTTGACAGCCCAATCAATGCCAGGGTCCTTGACTTTAGTTTTCCATTTGTAACTAGTATAAGAAAAGTCATCTTGTCTTCATTTCTTCGAGTTTTTTTTGGTTTTTTTTTTTTTTTTTTTTTTTTTTGTTTTTTTTTTTTTTTTTTTTTTTTTTTTTTTTTTTTTTTTTTTTTTGTTTTTTTTTTTTTTTTTTTTGTAAAAAATCCTTTGCCTACTTTGAACAGATCTTGTACATTGACATCTTCACCAGCATTTATGCCAGTGAAAATGCTTCTCAAGGGTTTTCCAGGTGAAGGGAGAATGCTGTTCAAACTTGGGCTGCAAGCTTCCTCAAACCCCAACCAGTATCAACAGTGAGCTGGCGCTATCCTACAACTATTTAGAACTAATTGGTGCATGTGCCAGATGCACAAAGACACTGCCACGTAATCTGCAGAAGGAAATGCAGATGTTGAATGTAGCAAATCCTAATGGTGAAGACACCGATCGTATTAAACTTCTCCATTATGCCGATGAGGGCTGTAATGACCTTTACTTTTGGTCTACAGAGACAAGTAGAAATATATGTGTATAATATCAAGCTTTTGAAGCGCTTTATTCAGTGATAAATCGCCTATCGGCTGTTTTGCCATGCATTTTAAGGTGGCGATACTACTTCAGGAATATTTGGGGCTGGCAGAAAGTCTATATTGTCTTCAAGTATTCATGCGACCCTGTGGTTATGAACTTGGTTCCAGAGTATTTGTACTCCCAATATGGTTCTGAATCGATAGAAAGTGAAAGCTCAATGCATGGTTTCCCTCTTCAATGGTCAGAAATCGAGTCTATTTTTTGGTAAAAGGTATACCAGGGCATTAACAGTAGAAGCTAACGTCTGGTAGAAACCACTGATGGGCTGGCACCGAGATAGTGGATAACCTCCTTTTTTTTAAAGCCGCCAGATGATTTAGTATCAGTAATGCCTCGAAAGGGCATATCAGAAGTGGGCAGTTGAAGCAATAAATGATCTCTGATATGGCTGACCATGTTAGATTCACCCATGACTGGATAGTACAAAGGGGATATGATTTCCCCTCATGAACAATCCGCACCAGTTTTCACCCGGAATGATCCGATTCATAGTTCTTCCAAGGATGCATCATAATGAAATTAACCTGTAGAAAGACTTGCAAGCAACACACCAGCGGGTGGACATTCATGTCAAAACAAACCCAAGATCCAGTCTCAATGATTGATAACTTTGAAGACTAAATAGTAATATGTGGTCGATCTCGGTCTTTGGTAAACAAGTGGTCTTTTTGCCACATGTTTGGTGTTTGTGAGGAATGTGAATAATGAGCAACTACTTTCTTCTATACTTGAAGAATTAACCAATTAATACTGTAACACCCATAATTTGAATGAAATAGATTTAGAGCTGATAAAAATCAACATGGCTATAACGTTGGACAAATAGCCATTAGAATATATTTTTTATCTAATAGATTTGTAATGCCGGATTTAATAGAAAATGACACCTACTTTCATTGTAATCTGTCTGATGCTACATAGGAACATGTAAGGTCCGTTCATACTTCACTGCATTGCAGTGCGTGCTGCAATGCAGCCTACCAAATGTCACGGCAAGCACTTGCAGGATTGGCAACGCATGCTTACTGCAACAAGTAAAAATTAATTTTAACTGGCGATCAGCAAGATGCAGTGGGTGCAGTCAGTGTTGCAGTATTCCAAAATTTTCCGCAAGTTTACTGCACGTACTGCAAACCGTGACCTGCAGTGACCTGGGTTGACCTGCAGTAAATTGATTAGGAGGGCAGCGGAAGTGACGGAAAATTGCAGTAAATTTACTGCAACAGCAATCACTGTGCAGTGGAAGTATGAACGGACCTTTACTCTTTCCCAAAGAGGTAATGATGAACGTGAAAATTGATTTACGTGAATCGGCAGACAGCCACGTTCAATTCCCATTGATTGTTGTTTCCCGGGTAGGTCCTTGAAACTACATTTTCAGAAATGTTGAAGAATGGAAACTCATAGCCTCTGAAATTGATATAATTGTCAAGAGTTTCTGAAAACTTTGGATCAAAAGTGAAATATGAAATTTACCAGATGGGGCTCTCGCGAAAGATCATTCCGAAATTGGAGAAAGGCCCTCTTTCGGTATAATCTTTGGGAGTAAAAACCTTTCGTGAGCAATAGCTTTCAGATTAATAATCCTTATTTCATTTTCGGAATAAAGAACCCTTCGGATAAAAATATTCGAAGCAATGGCCTTCGGAGAAATGATCTATCGGAGATACACCTTTCGATTTCTTAGATAAATCTTTATTTTCAGAGCACCGACCTTTCGAAGTAAAGTCGACTCAAGGATTTTTCGAAATTAATTTTTTTGGTTTAAATAGTCAACTAAACTAAAGATTATAAATCTATGGCACATTCCCCGGAAATTTGAATATCGGATTTTTCGTTTTGATGGCATAAACAATATGTGTAGCATTACGTCCCATAGAATACTATGGTATAACAACAAATTCGGATCCCCGGAATTTTAAACAAAGTTGTGATCTTTCTCTATGAAGGAATTCGAATTTAAGCTTAGCAAATTTCACTACCGTGAACTTTAGTATTGGACAAGCATTTATGCACATGCAAACACACGATTTTTTTGGAAAATTGAGCGCCCTCATCAGAAATCCTGATCGGGGCCTTTAATTTGGACAATGACCCTCAGAACAAAAACATTTCGGAATTATGAGCTTCCAGTGTGTTTCGAAATAATAATGACCGTTCGGAGATAAAACATTTAGAGCAATGCACGTCGGTATAAACTTCCTAAAATTCCCCGCTCACACTTGGGGTCCCTGCTGAACTTAATGTATGCATCGGTTGGGATCTACTAACTGCAAGAGACTAATCAACGAAGTTTATTCATCACTAGATTAAGTTGAGTTTGTGTGACTCAACGGTCCAAGTCAAGCTACCAATTTACTATTCACCAGTAAAATCAACTCACTCAGCCAATTAACATTGTCCTTTTCCATTCATTAATTCATTCAGTTTAAAGTCATCGCAACCTCAAACTCATTCAGTTAAATGCTACCTAATTATTCTATGAAGTTTTTGTCGGTACAAAAGGTGTGTTTGTAGAGCTTTTTTATAGAGGCAGCTTATTTTTTCTGACCCCGCCACGAACCACATATGTCATGCATCAAAGGTACACGCGCGTATTTAGTCGCTTAAAGTAAATGAAAATGAATTGTGGCGACAGTAATTTTATGTTTCAGCTATCTCTTCGTAGCATACGATCGTAGCTAAGCAATTATTATCGATAGCCCCTAAAAGCAATGCCTACGTGCGCGTTTTTTTTATATGAAAAACTACCAACATTTGAGGGTTACCAAATATTACTCTTTTTGATATCGAATATAATAACATATCAAATACTAATAATTTCGATTCGAAATATTATTATTTGTTAATTACCGATCTCGACGCAGCACCGGGGCCTTAGTGCCGCAGCTCCAGCAGATATTCATTGGATAGTCTGTCGAGAAGTAACCTCGCCACCCCAGTCACCTGCAACTAGCGCGTCAGCGAAAGGCGCGCTCGTTGGCTTGTCACTGCCACTGAGGTAGCGAGGGTACCTCTCCACGGATTAGAGAGGACCATACTGAAATGTAAACTCTTCTATTTCAAAGTGTTGCCATGGAGTTATGGGGGCACTCAGGATATAGAGAACTGCATCTTTACAAACTTTCATTTTAAACGACACGCAAATTAAGATCACCTTACAACGTGAACATTATTTTAACAATGACTGATTGACCTTTGGTCAAATTTAACTCTAGAGACTGGGATCTCATGCGGTCGCAATCGGTGTAAATGTCCACTACCCTACCTCTGACAAACGAGTTGTAATAGCTGCCTTGTATCATATTCAAACATCCTACTCAGAAACGGAACACTCTTCCCGTACAGAGTGCACAAGTTTATAAAAAAAAATGTGACCCAGCAATGAGTAAAATGAGGCGCTTTGCGGTATTTACACCTTGTATATAGGCAAAAATGTCTATAGGTGAAAAAAAATAAATTTTCTTTTTCTGGTTTTTTTTTTTTGAAAACTGTACATTGATATGTCCTCCATCCCATTTAAGTGCATGTTTATTCTAAAAATCTGATGATTAACCTGTTTTTGAGCCTATCTGTGGTATTTGTCTGTGTGTAAAATATAGGTATTCGAACTTAACGCCTATAACTCCTTATTTTTGTTTGTCTAAATATCAGTTTGCATGACCTTTGACTTATGTCCAGCAAAAGAACAAACCGTCGTTTCCCCCGAACGCATGTGCCGTCCTGCCACGCGGTTTGAATAATTAGGTCAAAGTTCACAACGGGATCATCAGAGATCAATCGTGTACACTTTTATATGATTCCTGGTCCAGGTTTCTGACCGACTACGATCATTGGTAAAAGAGTATAATTCAATTTTTTAAGTGTGGTTAACATTTGTCTACGCATATACACTCAAGTAATCTTCTATTGTGCCGACGCCATATCATCAAAATATTGTGCATAATATTATAGGTCTGTATATCCACAATAAACCATAATCTAATATGAACAATAGCTAGCTTTAAAATGGGTTGCAACAGATTATATTACATATCTTACCTATCGTTGCACATTTCAAGGTCAAAGGTCTGTAGGCAAAACGTAAGTAGGCTGAAATGTAAAATTGACCCATGAAGTTGAAATTTACATTATGGAACCACCTTGGAGTCATAGGTGCAACATTGGTATCCATCATTTGTGAATGCGGTCAAAGGTCCAAGCCCTGTCAAATGTCATACGAGACCTATCTTTCCAAACCGCGGAGGTAGGCGACACAATCGGTCAGAGGACCGATGTTTCTCTTTAAAGAAAAAAAAACACGACTTAGGAAAGTAAGCAGTTCAAAACTGATTTTTTTGTGTATGTTTTCTTTCCTTTTTATTCTGGAAGCTGCGGAAACGTTCCCATATGGGTATTCTATAGAACCAATCAAGTGAAAAGTTGTATGAATTTGGCCTAAAACTCTCCTTTTTTCCCTATTAGCTGGTACAAAACCAATTCATCATTTTGACGCTAGTGATCTCATATTCACCCCAAAGCAGCAACAACATACTTTGGTTAACACGTGGTTGGTCGGTTCTCTTCCGGACCTCGCGGTTTCTACACTATAGATAACGGAATTCACACACTGGAGTTGGTAAAACTTTCTCAATCATTAATCTCGCGTATTGCGTAAAAGAACCAGCAACTCACCAGTCAGAGACATCAAAAGTAGACAGCAGTTGGTTTATTGATTTACACACTAATTTTTTACATGGATTACATGGAACTTTATCCACCCAAATCTCAACATTTCTTGAAAAACCTCATATGGTGTTTACGTTATGGATACTGTGTGTAATTGGATTCGCACAAGGTAAGGTTATAAAAATATTAAGTGCTGAGTTTCGGAGAGGGTTGCAAAACGTTTTCATGAAAACAGTTAAAATGTTTTAAAATGTTGCCCTTTTTTCGATAAAGCTTTGAAATATTTGATTAAATGTTTGAATTACGTTTTCGTATCTGTTTGCGTATAACATAAAAAATAATAAAAGTAATCTGATCCAAATAAATTAAAAACTAGAATACTTAAACTGAACATTAATACTGACACTGTTGTTCTACTTGTTCTGAGAATTTTAGGAGTTCCCATTTTGTTCTAATTGCAACGCCATTTCAATTGCTATTATTATAGCACTAGTCACTTTGTGGGCACGTGGTCCAGTGGATTGAGCATTCGCCCCGCACTCCAAAGGTCGTGGGTTCGAGTCCCACTGCGGCCAACGTGTTGCGCCCTTGAGTAAGACGTTTTACCTCAATTACTCCTCTCCACCCAGGTGTATAAATGGGTACCAGCATTATTCAATGCTGGGAAAGTGACAGACTCGCTGTGCGGGGAGGAGTGGCGAACCCCCAACAGCAAAAATAATACGGAGGAGTCTGGCCCAAACGCTAAGGAAAGAGAGATGGGCACTCCGCGCACGAGCTTGCTCGGCACGATAATTTACTTTACTTTACACTTAGCGCAATCAAATTACTTCATCACCAAACGTTTTCAATTTTTAACCTCCATTAGACTTGAACCACTTAAAAGTTTAAATTAAATCTTTTCTGATATATATTTTATTTAAAACAATTATTTTATAACACTACCTCGCGGTTAATAATCAATAATTGAAACAACACCATGGAGACTTTGAAAAGGTAATAATAATATCATATCATGCTCGAGTGTTTCTACTTGGAATGTGGAATTCTTTTGTTCATCGATAGAACAAGAGAATTCTATGTTTCGCGTACAAGTATTGCGTATGACATATTAACCTCGCTATAGGTGCATGCGTGTGAGTGTATGTTTGCAAAGAAAGCACCGCATTTAAGCTATTATTGTGTTGACGGTTGATTTACAGTTTCGGTCTTGAAATAACGGTGATTTCCTCTGGCCGTTTGTTACCTTGGATGACATCCGCTATTAAAGGTCGACCAATGGATACAGGATGTCATCCGTAGTAAAAAACAACTTATGTCAAAACATTACAAAAATTGATTATTCAGTAATAACATAACAATGAATAACCCAAATGTTAAATAACCCTATTGAGCAGTAGGCCCCTATATGATCTTAGATCCTGTGTGCATTTTAGAAAATGCATTACGCGTAGCTTAGCTTAAGAAAGGGGCATTTCGGATCCACAACCTCGTTCCTCGACTTACCTAAACAAAGTTAATATTTTTATATCATCTGAGCCGTTAGCCTTAGTGATCCATGTGTACCCAATCTTACGTGCAAATTCGGTCGTATTTGTAAAAAAAAATCGCAATTTTCTATCCGTAAATGACCACAGTCTCATAGGCCATTGTGCTGTAATTTCTGTCCGTAAACGGACACAAATTACAACACAGTGGCCTATGGGACCGTGGGAAACAAGCGATTGCTCATAACACAAAACCACAAGATAGGAATCAACTTAAAGTTTGTGAATAAGCTTTTCTCCAGGATATCTATAGTGAACAATGAATAAAGCAGAGAAATTGGTGGAATCAGGAAATGCACCTTTAAGGATTTTTGTGCTTTAACCTTGTGCCAACCATTTTAAAATATTTTTTAAATCTTCAAGCTCGTGAACATTAAAGTAGCGTATGTACACAACGGGTTGTGTGGTGTTTAATGCGAGAAGGTGTACATGACTCATGGAATTCTTTTGTTCAATCGAACTACCAACAAAAGAATTCCAAGTACAAGTACGAGCTTCGCGCATGATATATGTCTGCACGCGTGTAAATGTTCTGAGCACCTAACACAAAAATTATTTTGAACAATAGTCCTAGGAAAGTTTTCTTTTGTCCCCGGAAATGTGCCCTTTGTTTCGTATTTGTCTTTACGACCGGCGACGAGGTTCCTTTGATGTCCTCGAAAGTCAAGATGTGAGTGTGTGTGGGTGTGTGTAGATGTGTGAGTGTGTGTGAATTTAGGTAAATGTGTGTGTATGTGCCGGTGGTGGGGTACGCGTGTGTTATTCTACCGAATTGCTTTGATGAATTATATGAATGTTTGGTTTTATATGCAGCCGACATGGATAGACCTTTCGCAGATTTTCAGTTAACTGGTGGCAAAACTTTAAACGAAGGTAGACTGGAAGTAC
Organism: Ophioderma brevispina; assembly: GCA_023653785.1. Classification (NCBI taxonomy): domain Eukaryota; kingdom Metazoa; phylum Echinodermata; class Ophiuroidea; order Amphilepidida; family Ophiodermatidae; genus Ophioderma; species Ophioderma brevispina. Next base: position 24,814 of record JAMKCH010002533.1, on the reverse strand, counting down.
GCCTTCCAAACACAACCGAATGGCATGGAATCTGCAAGGACTCATTCTATCCTCTATATGCGTCTATTATATGCCGCGACCTGGGCTGGTGGTCAGCTTGCCAGACGCTTGCATCTAATAACAGAGTATCTCCAACACCAACACAAGGAGGCGACAACGTGAGCAGCATCGTGACATTACAGGCATCTTGTTTCGGATCGGAAAGTTCACTTCGACAATGTAACGACGTTAATTTTCCGGATGCATCAGATAGTTGTAAGGCAGGGGAGGACGTATGGTTGGTTTGTCTAGCTGGTAAGTACAATGTATGGAATAATAAAATAATAATAATTATAGTAATAATGACGTTTTTTATAGCGCACTTTCAGAAAATAGTCACAATCTTTTGGCTTCACGAGGGGGAAGAGTGCTTTGCTCAAGTGCACAACACGCTGGCTGCAGCGGGGTTCGAACACATAACTGTAACGGTCTAATGATTATAAGTTCTGCGCTCTCGAAACACTATCCCTTTATGAGAGATATATAACAGGTGTCCCTAAAATAGGTGTCCCTAAAAATGTTAAAACAACGCTTGTCACTATGCATGAGGCAATGAAGTATCAATGGCACAGTTCAATAGCTTTCATTCACAAGTGTATTTAGAAAACACAGCCCCTGAGTTTTGTGTATGATGATACCTAGAATACACAAGATCAGATCATGATCAATGAATGTACAAGTACAACCCACTGAACCTAGTGTGTTTATCTGGGCATATACACATAATGGTACTCTCAAGACCATGGTTCAGATCATCCATTCCATGTCATGAACGGAGAAGTTACCCACTGTGATGGGTGGGCTGTCATCCAATCAAAGTTTTGTTTCTAGCTGCTTAGGAAATGTAAATGAATTTCCTAGTAGACATATACCATGTCCTTAATTCTTAAAATAATGGGAACCAGAGGACTTTGTACTGCTACATGAGACAACTACCCAACTCTGCATGACTGTGATATTCTGCCAATCATTTGCTTGCTGCACATATGCTAGGGTAACTTGCAATGTTGTGGCTTCGACTTTATACCATCTTCGATGGAAAAAATAAACTTCAATCACTAACCCCCCGTGCACACCCCCTAAAGATTTTACAAGTAAAATAGTAAAACACCTGCTAAAAAATACTGTGTTAATGAGCCTTGTGTTTTCACTTGAGTAGAGTAGTTGCAGTGAGCACAGTAAGTACGGTGACCTCTGTGTAAAACCATTCAGGTATCACAATTATACAGCACGAATTTTGTTCCAAAATTGACTGAAAACCCGATTCCTGTAAGTTTGAATTTTGTAATCTTGCAATGTTGTGGCTTTTATCCACTCCGACTTTATACCATCTTCGATGGAAAAAATAAACTTCAATCAATAACCCTGTGAGATTCAGCTATCTTGTAATTTCCCTGGACAAGAAATTAACCGCTTGGTTGTCTCGATTTACCCATGCGATATTTGGGAAGCTGGTCCCGGCTGCGATGGTTATCTCGATGTATGTTTGCTGATAAGGGAAAGCGCTGATCCCGATCTGCTGCATCCCTTGAAATGATGCTAAATGGTTTTTGGTATGGTTGGGCCACAGTGATCAGCGGCCATTTGTGAAAGCGGTTAGAGGACAATAGCATAAGGCGCTATATAAATCTCTGCTATTATTATTATTATTAATCTCGGTGCAATTGGCTGTGGTTAAAATATTTAGGATATATTTGATTGGTAAACTACCCACAATGTTCCACATCGTTGAACAGTTATAACAGGGGGCACTCACCTGTGAAATGGATATGGATATGGCTGTAAGGTTGGCGTTTCCAAACCCATGGTATTTCAGAATTAAAGATTGATGCATGAGCATGGTTGATGCCTGAAATATATATTGTGGTTATATAATCTCTCTAATATGAGAGGGTTTTCTGTGATCTCAAGTATTTACACTAACATATTACTAACATCCTCGCTAAGCGATGGTTGTCTTTTTAAAAGACTATTCTTGTTTAAAGCTAGGTGGCTTTATGTTAGTGGTGTCTCCATATTCTGGGCTGAGGGTAATTCTTCTCTCATCTTACTGCACCTTTTGTGGAAAATTACACACCCCCTAATTAAAGCCAGTGTGGGGTCAGTATTTGTCGACTCGCGTACACCAACAAAAATGCCTCAATAAAACTCCACACCGCCAAATATATGCATATTTTTATATTGTTCGATGGAAAATTTTGGAAATCCTCTAATTACACAACAATAATGAAAGTAGAAACATGCCAACGGGCTTACCTTGTTTAAAAAAAACCAAAAAAGACAGTTGAAATTAGTAGGGGTTATATAAGCGATGACTAATGTTGAAAATATTTTTAAAATCTAAAAGTCAATATTGCCATCATTGTTGTAACAAGGGTAAAGTGCCCTTAAGAATCGAACCTAACCTCAAGGATAAAGTGTAAATCATTAGTCAAGTGTGATGAGGTTTCTGTTAGTCGGGTAGGTTATTAGATATGGTCTCCAGGTTATGTCCTGACCTAAGTTGAGTATATACCCACGTTTTTTGCTAATATGATACTTAGATAGAATGTGTAGAATAAGAATCTTCCCGGTGCCACCTGGGCAGCCTTGGGCATTTTGAGAAGTCCAAAGTTGGCGTCGCCATTAATGATAATTATATATTCACCCATATATTATCAAAAATATGGAGTACTAGATAGGATCCAATGAACAAGTGTATGGCACTGAATAACATGAGTCATACTTCAATCAAATGGAAGCAAATCTAATAATTTTAAAATATGCCCTATAACAGCAAATACCTGTGATAAAAAATTGACCCGAAGTACTTAGATTATGTTGTTAGACACAATAAAATGTTATTTATGATACTTTTAAAGTGTTAACAATGACGTCAATCAACTATGGCAGCCAAAAACGCCCCTGAAATATCTTCAAAAGGCACTTGACACAAATTGGCGACACTGAGTAAGTCTAGTGCTCACTGGGGGCAAGCGAGCTCTATGTAAAGTGTGGAGCTTTGTCAATAAACAATTAGAAAGGTTACCTATGATCATAACCAAGTGTTTTTACCGGGTAATTTTTTCACGATAATACAATGTTTTTTTCTTTTTTTTTTGTTTTTTTTTTTTTCTGTCATTATAAATGAGTGCAATATATGTGGAAAAACGGTAATTCCTATGGTATTTGACAACTTTGCACATATTGGTTTTTTTATTCGTTTGCACATTGAAAACAAATTGAAATGTATTTTGTACATTGGTTAAGATCAAAGGTACTTTCTAATGTCATTGACACATTGAGTGTAGATCGTTGACGGCTGTAATACTTAGAAATTGTGTCAATTTTTTGAAGATGTTTATTACGTTTTGGCCTGCCTATGTGACGTCATGTTACAATTTTAAAAGTATCAGAAAACATTTATTGTGTCTAACAACATAACTAAGTACTCATGGCTATTTTTTTCGCGGTATTTGCTGTTATAGGGCATTTTAAAATTATTGGTTTGGCTTCCATTTGAATTTGAAGTATGAGTAATGTTACAAGTGCCATACAATTGTTCATTGGATCTATATATATCTAGTACCTCCAATTTGATAATACAGGGTTGAATATATAATTATCATTTATGGCGACGCCATCTTGGATTCCCAAAATAGCCCAACGATGCACATGGTGGCACCCGAATCAGAGTTTATTCTACAGACCCTAATCTATCATTTTCAGCAAAACAATTGTGTATATACTCACAAACCGTACCGGTCACATGAAGTTCTCTCTGACGAGTTCGTTCAATACGAAAACGGCAAAACACATCAATGAAAAACGAAGAATCACATTTTTAGCAAATGTTCTATGCTACATCCTCTATTTGCATGATTAACCTAATGATACCCAACTAATACCCCACTCTTCCCAAAAGGACATTATTCAAGACAGGAGAGCGTACACCTTCTTAGCATACTTTAGTTTGTAAAAACCGCCAAGTGCCCCCTCCGCCTCCCATAACCATTTAGTCCAATATGTTTTTTAAATGAAAATTGCATTCATTGACTTTGACTATATTTACTCTAGGTAAACTGTGGAGCATGCACTCATTGTGCAATACATATAATATGTTATCAAATATTAGTGGACGTTAAGACATTGCCGCACGACTAAGTAAATTCTAGGCTTTCATAATCGGAAAATTATCTCATAGTTTTCTTTCCTCAAGGTCGAATTATATTAACATCATATAAACTGTAAAATACCTTAAATCACTGTAAATTGGTGTTGGCCAAAACCATATTCCTGCTTGTATCAATTTTCTAAATGTGTATCATAAATGTTCTAGTGTATCTTTTCAGTCATTACAGTGCTCATACAAAGGATTAATGTGATTATAATTGGAATGTACATACTTCTGAACATCAAAACTCTTGTTCTTATTATGGTATAATCAACAATGCCCGAATCATAAGACTGATATGCATGTACGGGTGAATTTGTATTCAAGGAAAGGCGTCCAGCCATTAGCCTCTTCGCAAGTAATTGATAACAATCTTGCAAGATTGTTCAATCAGTCAGGGAAGACATTAAGTGGTTCCTACTGATAAAACAGAATGTAACAACTACATAACGCTTACAGATCCTAGGAAAGTTTGGAACAGTCAGGACTTCCTGTTCAAAGATAACATAAACAGGTTAGCGGCCGAAGGCTAGACGGGAATCGCCATCATTACCCCAATAAATACTATAAGCTATTTTATTACTAGACAGCTTTTCAGCTTCAAAAGTTACGTCGGCTCATGTACGAAGCTGCTCTGAATATTTCATCTCATGTCACCTTTTAGTAAGGTGCAATTTCCGTAAAATACGATTTTGCAATTTGGTGCTGCGATCTAGAGCAAATAGGCAGCCAATTATCTTGCTGACAATGATTTTGATAATCAACATAAAAAGTTTATCAACAGATCAACTGTTGAATTGCTTTTACCCTAAAATGCCGCATTTTGAAAGACTCTTTTTTTTTAAAGAGACACCTACACATTTTGAAAAGAGTACACCTTCAATTTGTTCAACCCTATTTTGGCATGGCTGCAATGCCTTTACATGTGTTAACGCTTACATGAAATGAATAAGTTCAAATCAACACCTGTGTAAACGGAATGATTTTGTAATAAAACCACTCCGAAGTGATTTTATTCATTCAGAAAACCTAGGTTCACAGTGTTAAACCACAGGAAAATACACATTGAGTTGCAGTGGCGTTTTGTTTTGACATGGGCGAAGTGTTGATACACAATTCTAACAATTATGTCAGTACCTGGGGGACTACTGCTTTAAAGTCCGCAACGTGTCAACGGCGCCTGATATGGCGTAAGGGAAATTTAATGACTTGTAGTGTAGTGGTTATCAGAGATGAAAGTATAGGTTTCGCAATGATTGGACTTCAGTGATGAACAGGTCAGAGTCCGCAGCTTGCCGTCATTGGGGTTCCTTGTCATAATGCTTAGGACATGCCGTTATGGTGGAGAATAGGTGATGGTTTAAGGTGGTATTACGTGGACTCGGAATGCATTACAATAACTGATACATTTAATTGCAAATTGACAATTTCAAAATCAGTTGCCGTTCTTCCATCAATATGGAGACCTTGTCCTCCACCAAGACAATGCGAACAACTATACAGCAAGAGTAACTACAATCTTTTTGACTGACAAACACATCTGTCTCAAGGCCAGCCAGGTTTATACCAGATCTTTCACCCATTAAACGTCTTTGGGTGAACTTGGGCAACGCATGCATGATGCAAATATTTACCCATTTCCACCGGCAACATTTCAGGAGCTAAATGAAAGACTTCACAAAGAGTGGGTGAGAATTCCTCAAACTGTTATCCAAAAGCCTCTGCTCAGCATGACAGCATGAACGACTGAATGCATCAAGAAGTGTGGCAGACATGCAAGATAATTAGCCTACAGTGGCTGTCAGAATTTCTCTTAAGAACTACTAAAGTATTTTTTATTCAGATGGAAAATGACAAATTTATAATACGTTAACAACAATTAAATGTGCAACCTTAAAATTTGCACCATTTTTTTAAATGACATCTGACAAAACCTGCTTCATTGCATTTAATCCATATACTTCAGTTTCGTGAAAAGTATCAGAGGTCATTTTCGTTGAAGCCTGTATAATAAAATGTTTAATATGCAAATTTCCTGCTCGGTTGTGTTCGATGTAGAAGGGCCCTTATTTGCTATTCAGAATAGCATTATTTTATCGAAGGAAAGGGACGAAAAAATTTTGGGCACGGAATTTGTCACAATTACCATCCTCGGGACAAATTGCACAGCCTGTACCTTGATATTATGTGTATGTTAAAAAATGTCACTCAATAAATGTGTTTTTTAAACCTACAAACAGAAGATAAATACTTGATTAAACAGAAAATTTTTGTTTGACACGTTTGTATTAATTTTGTTTTAGATTCCATTGACCTCGAGATCCGACTTTCTGGAGGGGATTTGGAAGGGGAAGGATATGTGGAAATGCGTTGTCCAGGACAGAAATGGAGCACTGTCTGCGCACAAGACTGGGACATCCGTGATGCAGATACTGTATGTCGCCAGTTGGGGTTCTCGTGGTCGTATTCCACAACACCACAAGCCGTTCCTGGGGTTAATCTGGGAGAAATAGGTTACGGTAGAGTGCTATGTACCGGCAAGGAAGATCTAGTTGGGGAATGTGCATTTACAGTGCAACACGAATGCCATAGCTTTAATTCTGCTGTTGCAGGTGTTCAATGTGGTGTTGGTAAGTGATGATTCCATACCTATCATCAGAAGCTCCGTTCTTTACATAATCATAATTCAAATAATTAAAATTCAAATAAGTTTTATTAGCATTTTCATTCAGTCAATACATTACATATTAAATTATAAAATTCATTACAGAAATATAAAGACATAAATGGTGGCTTATTAAACAGAATTTAGTAAAGACATTAAATGAAAATGCAGGAGAGGTCATAATAAGTCAGATGGACTTTGAGCATGCCCCCACCTTACACTATACATAATACATAATTTACCATTAATATTGGATTACTAGACAGGACGAGACAAGATAGGACAAGACAAAACAAAACAGGACAAGGCAAGACGAGGACTTTGACAATTATTTTAACAAGATTAGGGGCAAAAGAACGTATTGAACATTGTGAGCAAGTCAAGAAATGACGGATAAGTCAAACCTGAACAAACATTGTGAAAATCTGACCCCTACCCGCAACAGTGCAACGAGGTATCAAATGCGTTTTAAAAAGTCCATGGCCCGATCGACAATAGCCTTATTCCCAAGACCCTTCCCCAGATTTTACCGGAAGTGGTCAAGATATTAGTGTCTGAAGAAAGGTACTAATTTTGGATTTAACTTAGGGCTTTTAAAAGACGTTTAGTTTGAATGTTATCAGCGAAAAAGTCCTGGGGGACTCCCACGTTGGAGGTCAGACGCGTATGTAAGGCTGTTAAGACCCCCTATTTTCAGCATCGTTGTCACCCAAAGACCCCATTAAAAAAAATCACCCAAAGATCCCATGTTTTGCAAATTTCACCACTGTCACCCAAAGACTCCTATTTTTTGAGAAATTTGAACATTTTCACCCAAAGACCTCTATTTTTTAGAATAGAAAATGTGAACTCATTTTTTGAAAATTTATCACCAGAAATCTCCCCTATTTTTGGAAAAAATTGGCAGTCTCTCATCCAATGACTACGTTTTTTGCACGTTCTCTGTAACCGAATGCCCCTGGATTTGGAAGCGTCAGTTTTCCATATGAAAACTTAATATTATTAAATCGGACCATCCCCCTTTAAATTATAAACACCTAAGGTTTAAGTACTTGAAAATGATAAATTTTGTTGTGGTTGTTTGTGTTTATTTCGCAGATTTCAGTCAGCAGTCTGCAGATGTTTCAGTAACTTTATGTGGTGGACATCATTGTAAACATGCACCAAGAATGGCTTTGATCAGCGACCCTCGGCAACATTGCCGATGCGACTGTCAGTGTACAACGTTTAATGATGCTGTTACGACATTAGCCCCAAGGTACATCTTGCAATGATTCTAGTACAATCTGGGTTGAGTCTTGACTCTTCCTTCTTTGAATGCATTCCGGTACCAGGAAGTGCAATTTATCACACGGCTATGTGTTATCAGTATGCCCTGATGCCGTTACATGCCCACTGACAGAACTATGTGTGAAATGGAGCGAGATTTCAACTATGTCATTGGTCTGTACCGGGGGTCTTTGATTCTGATGGTGTGCTCTATAAGAAACATATTTTGTGCAATCTGCCACGGATTAACCGTTCGAGATATCACTCATGGGGAATAAGATTAAACTATGATCCTTCGAAAGATGAAGGCTGCTATGTCAACCCTTCCTTTATATTAGCGTTGCAGGGAAATTTTGGCTTGAAGTGTTACCATCTGGGAGGGACGCAGAAGTCCGGACGATGTCCCATTTATGTCATGACACGTGCTCGATTAATACCACTAGTATCATCGAAATAGGCTTGTTCTTTCTACTTTGGGCCCTGTTACTTTCAACAATACATTATACAGAAAACCCACATTTGTGCGTTGTGTAATTGGTTTTGGACCTTCCTCAGACCAATACTGCACGGAAGGGCAAAGAATGCCCAATATACCATTTCTACCTTGCTTCAATTCCTCTTGTCCAAGGCTTGATAGCCTTTGAAAAGATTGAGTTGCAATTTGCTTGGAGCGTTTTTTTTGAAAGTGGTCTACCGGTCAGGCTGAAACAGTGTCTTGTTCCAGAGGGAATATTTATGATCCATTCCTAAGGGGGCAATGTAGAAGTGTTCCATGCTCACCACTGTCAATCTCACAACCGGGTAAATAGTTTATGGATGAGGCAGGCAACTACAGTTGATCCTACTTCAGTGAGAGGAGACAAGTTAATTACCTCAACGACCGCCATCACTCGACTACCACCCTCCACCCTACATTGAATTGCCTTCTTCAAGCACTTGGTCTTAGTCCATACCTAGAAGCTTATAGATAACATAATTTACCCTCTTCAAGATGGCGAATAGGCCGCAAGAGCTTCATGGCCAATTGCACCAAAGCTACTCTAATATCACTTTCACTAGTTTTTGAATATTATGATCAGGCATTCCCATTGGTTGAAGCTATTGATAATGAATTCTCAGCTGGCACCAATGACGAATGCCCAGCTTGTAGCATCACAAAGATTAATATTTACCTTGAAAAACGAGCAACATCAGCTGAGCTAGGAGACACCTGCAAAATGTTCATCGAACCACAGTCCGAATTATACCCAGAGTTACCAGATGGTGTCAATATTGACTCCACGTTTTTGGCATTGGCAAAGTTTAACCTGACGAGTAATACCGACGATGCCCAACGAGCACCCGATCATTGCGTGCAGGAAAACCAACAAACCTGTGTCACAAATACCTTGAATCCATCTGACTATCAAGCAGTCGATGAGGTCGACGGGCATGACAGGGACATATGGGTGCTGCATTTCAACATGACCCTCCATGAGGGAGATTACGTACTCAAAACCGATGGAACAGTGCAAGTATGTTCTTCTCTTCTGCTAACCCCATGGCCTTTACGCTCCATCTACGAATTTGCTGTCATCTCTTGCACTGGACTTTCTGTAGTAGCTCTAATCGTAACCTTTGTTATTTACCTCGCCAATTCAGGACTTCGAGATATTCCTGGAAAATGTTTACTGAGCATGATCGCAGCTCTCATACTTGGTCTTCTTCTTTCAGTACTCTCGGAATTTTTTCTCTTCCACCATATAGCATGTACGACAGTAGCTGTAGTAGCCCATTTTGCATGGCTTGGTGCCTTTGGTTGGTTGACTCTCTTTGCCTCTGTTATTGCAATTCGGATTAAAGACAACAAAATGAGCTTGTTTTGCAAAATATTTGTCGTTGGTTGGCTCATGCCTGCAGTTGCTATAGGACTGTGTCTTTGGATCCACTTTTGTCAATGCATGAATGTAGAGATTTCGTATGGTCGAGAATCGCAATGTTGGCTGCAAGGATCTGAGGCGCTTTTATTTTCCATGGTTGTACCCATCATAATACTTCTGTTGGTCAGCACTGTGGCCTTGATATGTGGTGTCATTCGAATTCGGAAGGTTAGAGAGTATATCACAGCCTATTCCGAAGAAATCACGGATAGCACTGTATCAGATGTTCTACTTTATATCATGGTAAGTAAAGTTGGGTGACTCTCTGTCTGCTTTTCATTCACTTTCAATACCGTATACGTACACATTAAAATATCAATTAGATGCTTTTAATTATGCTGAGGAAAAATCTCCTGGGGCTCTTTTTTTAAAAACTTTTCGACCAGACTCTCGATTTTTACAAAGAAGCTCGGAGTACCGATGTTTTAAAAATGGTGTAAGATTCTTCGAGTTAAATGAGATTCCTTGCAGATGGGGCAGAGGGAAAGAGAAGTAGTGTATTAACTCAAATAAAAGTGATGGGTCTATCCATTCGGAGTGATTCTTATTTATATATTATTGAAAGAATGATGATGATGATGATGATGATGATGAGCCTTGCATATTAGATACTATAAGAAAGAGTTTAAAAGAGTTTTAAAAGAGTTTAATGGTTTGAACACATGTCTCAAGGTATTATTTATTTCTTGTAATTTTGCCCTACTTTTCAGATGTGCTTGCTGCTGATCATACCTTGGACATTAGCGGCAGCCTATTTACTTCTGAACATCGAAATTTTAAACGACGTCTATGAGATTGCTTATTCCTTGCAAGGTGTATTTGTCTGCGCAGCATTGATCAGTACCAGCAAAGTGCGTCTTTTATGTAAGCAGAAACCAACAGCAGCTGAAGACGCACCATCTGGAGTAACAAGACAGATCTCAAAGCGAGTAGACGCTCCAGATGGCGCAAGTAATCGTGTGTGGTTAAAGCGCAATAGTACTCAAGGAGATGGAGGTGATGGCCAAAATACTTGGCTATGAATAAACGTGACACGTTGGGCATCAAGCAGTACGGAAAGTGGAAGATATTAGTGAGGTTTAGATGCTATACCCGATGCGCGTACTTGTACGTGAAACATGGAATTGTGCACACAATTTCACATTCCAGGTAACTCGTATATGGCTTCTAAACCTGCCCCCGAGAAACCTGCCTATTGGCTGACTCATTGACTTTGACATTGTACCATAGTGTTTAAATTGAAACTGGCTGTTTCGTTTAATAAGAAAAACAAACCACAAACAAATTTGTTAACCAGTGCATTAGTCTAGGGTAGTGAAAATAATCAAGAGTTAATAACCAAAGTAGGTGCGGCCAATTGGTTTCTGAATGCATTACGTCATTTCAGACTGTCAATCACAGAAACTGAGTCCATACCGGGAGTCCGTAGGGGAGTCGTCCAAGGTTATCGGCCGTTTGTTTTCAGTAAACTTTGAATATGTGTGGTGGCGGTTGTTTACCTAATTTGAATTAAACAACCTTAAGTGATTAAGGTTATTTCGTCAAAAATGGTAAAAAAGAAAAAGGACCTTACGCAGAAATATTTTTGGAGATATTTTATTTACACATCTTAAAAGCATTAGCTTACCAAAAATAAAACGGCGTATCTACATGACTGTTTTTACTGGCGAAAACAATATCGTATGCATAGTTTTCTTCTCTAGGTCTATTATTGCCATTGATAAAGAACTAGTGTATAGTTCGAAAGCTTTGGTAGGCTGTTAAAGCTTATCAGATCATAGCTAATGGGTCAGTAATTACGCATGTGTACGTCTCAGAGTTAATGATAGATTGCCAATATCAAGTCCGCCAAATTAGGTGCAGCTTTTTTGCCCTCAAACTGGAAAATACGTTCGAGAACAAAAGCCGGTAAATGGTTTAAAATCCTGGCTCAACTAGTAAAGAAAAAAGAGGGAAAAGCCATATATCAGCGAATATTGGGAACTAAATGCGAAGTTGCTGGGACAAAAGTTACATGACATCAAAACGAGACATGTTTAAAGGTCCCTGAGGAAATGAGATGATAAACCTTATCCAAATCTTTAAGGGGACATTCCCTTCCAAAAATAGGGACAGAAAAAAGAAAAAAAAGGAATTACACTACAGTGACCTAATTAGTGGAAAATAGTGATTTTCATCAAGGTCATCGAATGGATTCACAACCAGTCACCTGGAATGTTCTATTATCTCTGAAAAATCATCGTTTCACTAATGAAGTCATCACCAACGACTGTAAATATTGAATGCTTTTCTGGCCCCTCTTGTAGACTTGACCAAACCACATCAATTCTATTTGCATTTCCTGGGACCCTTTAACATTTTTAAATGGCAACATGTTTCAAGTTATTTTCTGCTATGTAGGACCCTTTCGTCTTCAAAACATACAGGTCCCCCACCCCTACTCCACTTTACTCTTTTGGTAAATATTACACCCTTATATTTACCCAAACCAATTGAAATCAGGTTCTTTAACAACATCGACAGATTGACAAATTGACCTTACTTTTCGAGTGTTTTTTTTGTACGGAGCGCGGAATTAGCAAGCGAAATTTCATCAGAATTTTGTTAAGATACAATACTGTCGGACCCAAAAGGATTTACGTTTAAGAGTGAAGAAAAGATTTTGTGCAGGTAAACTTTCAATAACAGAATTACCGTTAAGCACAAAACAATATCTGAAAATTACAAATGGTTTCCCCAAAATAAATTATTATAAATTCCTTTAACGAAGGTTTGAAATTGGATTGTTAGCGCCAATCATACGAAAGGTATAACCACAGAAGAAGAAGGAAAGAGAAGGAACGACAATCAGGGCTATAGTCCAAATGGAGACCACTTTCGCTAATAAATGTAAAATCTCTACGAAAGCACTCGCAATTGTAAAGCATTTGAAAGCGTAAGGAAACATCTCATCACAACACATGGTAAACCTTTATTAAATCGGTAAAATAATTTACAATGATACTTCTGGTTGTGTATAGAATGATAACGTTTCTCTAGTTTTCTCTGCCCAGAATGGAGTACGGCAAGGATTTCCACTTTCAGCTTTACTTTTCATATTAGGAATAGAATACCTTGCCCATAAAATAAGACAATCAAAATGCATAAACGGTATAGAACTTCCACTTGTTGTGTACAGTAAAATGTTGCTCAAATAGCATTATTACCATAAAGTTCATCTGTGTTGGTAGAATTCATGTTAAAATAGATTAAACTTGTAATCTCAACACAAAAAAGCTTTCGGACACTTGACCTCAAAATCGAGTTGTAAACCCTTGGCAATTTGTGGCGGCCCCCGTCTCTGTTCACAGTAGGTTCATTGACTCTGTATGAATGGCCTCTTTCACACCTCTCTCAAAATGTCTAGCTGCAACGTCCAAGATCTTAGCTTTGTCCTTAGGGGTGGTGTTGCCATATGTCAAATGGTGTTCATGGGGGTGAAAGTGGCTTTCAAACCAACCCAGACCTTAAGACAATTTTGGTTTCCCCTATAAGGACAAAACCAAGAAAGAGGAGAAAGAAGGCCTCATCTACTACATCCGTTGCCAAGGGCAACAAGCGAGGGGCCAGTGCACAGAAACTTATATAGGCGAAACTGTTAGATCACCCAAAATAAGATTTCTGGAGCACCGCCGGCCGAGCAGCATCACATCTGAAGTCTCCGTTTACATCAACGTTGAATCTCCGGGTCACACAGTGGAGCTGAACAAAGCTAAGATCTTGCACGTTGAAGCTAGACATTTTGAGAGAGGTGTGAAGGAGGCCATTCATATCAGAGTCAATGAACCTAATTTGAACAGAGACAAATTGCCAAATGTTTACAACTCGATTTTGAGGTCAAGTGTCCGGAAGGTCACTGACCTAGTTGCCATTCTCCGGAGGAAGGTTGCAGTTTCAACCGAAAATTTGAGGTACGTCCATTTTTGTGTGTGTTGAGATTACAAGTTTAATCTATTTTAACATAAATAGCATGATGTGCAGACTATATTACAGTCTTTTTAACTAACGTCCTTTTCGGAAAATGACTACCAACCTGACTATCACCGCAAAAAAGGAGCTAGCGTTATTTTTTTTCTTGTTAGATCTAGGGGCAATTTCCCCCTAAAAAACAAGGCAGGAGTCCGCTCCGTGATTTTTGAAAAGTGGAAAAAATGCAATTAAGGGACGTTAGGGATATGCGATGACCCATGACAATCAGCTCTCGGAAAGGAAATTTGAGCAAAATGTGGGGGTGAGGTAGGACGTATTTTCGTTGGCATCTCTGTGTGCCAACACGTGCGGCAATTCGGAAAATTAACACTCTATATAAATAACAAATAAATTGTGCATATACATTTTATGGTATTTTGTATCATGGTGCAGTCATTTTTCTGTCATAACTGCGTACAGCGTTTGCTGCAAAAAGTCATACCCATAAAGCGATTCCTATATGTTAACTTCACAAAAAAAATGCGATGACCTATCAGTTCTTCGAAAGGAATTTGAGCAAGATTTGGTTCGAGCTGAGCCTGCAAAAGTCAGGTATACGTGGAGTGTAGCAGCGAGTCAATAATAAAGGAAGAGCACAATCTCCCTTTTATGTTAGTATAGACCCTATGCAATACGACGTCATACCTGGCGATTACCTGTACAACTTGAGCATCTCTGGAATTTAATAACAGGTGGATATGTATTGTAGTCATGTAATGTGGTTCTCTCGCCCTACAGCATGGCTGCCTATTGCATAGGTTCTATAGGATCAAGAGTCAATATTTAACCGGACGGTGCCTTAGGCACGGCTGGTCCTTGTATCTGGTCGGTTTCTTCTTCTTTTCTTCTTTTCTTTTTCTTCTTCTTCTCCTCCCCATCCTTATCCTTCTTCTTTGTCTGGCAACACACAGAGCTTCATAACGCTACTAATGCCAAACGCTTGGGGAAATTTAAGCCAAATTCAATCCAGAGGACCGCTGACCCGACCCTCACATGGGGTGTACACAGTTTTGGGTTCAAGGTCATTTGAATAGAAGTATTAATTTTTTGGGTCAAAATCTAGAAAATCCTTCTCCCGCAATTCAAGAGCTATAAAATGGCTCACAAGGACCCCTGAATCATGCTTCATATGGGGGTGTACATAAATAGTGTTTCAAGGTCACCTGGGCAGAGATACGGGGCAGTTTGTGCAAAGTAGGTTCGTTTTTGTGCTCGTATGAAGACCCTGTTTTACGCCAGTATGAATGCCCCTAACTTTCGGTCTGCAAGAGCGAGAATTTCATTTGGCTAAAAAGCCTTGTATTCACTTCGAAAAAAGGGTTAAATCTACTTACATGAGGATTTACAATCGATATAGCAGATGTTAGGAATTGGTTTCTAAATATTACCGGTTATAACGCGGAAACTCCACTTTATCAATAATTTATCAATTTCCTTTTTACACCGGGCCAAGAAACGATGCGATATTTGCATTAAGGCAGACGGGAAGACACAACCTGCAAATATGTGCATAAACTTTATAGCGCCTGGGTGCATGATATAGGCCCAGACGATAAACTTAAAACATATCCAATTTTGCTTCCTGATATGTTATTGATTCTTTGGATATAAAATGCCTCTTCTCCCGAATAGTGGACTGTGTCCAAAGAGTTTTAGAAGTTTCACGGTCGTTTGTATTCATAATTATGGCCTGACGCAATTAAGGGACGGAAGGGAAAGCAAAACAAAAATGCCACTGCTGGAAATTATAAATCATTTAGCTACAATGCATACACTACAGTTATTTTCCAGAATCTTAGAATAGACATTAGGGCATACATGTTAATTGGTGATGGATGTTGGAGAAATATATAAAAGTTACAAAGTAATATATAATTTGCGTCCACTATCTATCATACTTTCTCATTGAGCAACATACGAGCACATTTTCCAAGAAATTTCTTCCACAATATTTATACAAGATGTTGGTATAGTAAAGACACTTGTCATACAGATTTTTTTTTTTTTTTTTTTTTTTAGTAAATAGATTGACCATGTTGTGGTATTTACGGGTGAACGAATATAAAATGGGTCTACAAAATTAATAAACAGAAATCATGTGAAAATAACGAATTGGGATACAGAGAGTTATATTTGTGTGTTCTTAAATAGTTGTTGTACTTTTATTATTTTTTTGTACACGTGGTTTTTTTTTTAAAAACTAGATGCACTCCAGTGTTAACATGGTTTTGATTTTTAAAATTTCAACCTATTTCGGTCTTATATCTATGGTTTATCTATTATTTCATGTATATCATAATTTCCTTCAACTATTTCATGCCTGTCACTCTTTGTCAGGTTATCGTTTTAAAATGTAATATACCTTTCGGTTCTTTGTTTTAGTGGGCTTTAAAATATATAGTAAATTTTTTTTTTGGATTTTTTTTATTTTTTACTTATTTCACTCTTTCAAATTTTCTACTGTATAATTTTTACAATTTTTAGGCCTATGCATTAATTTACCTTTAGTAATCAGATGGAATTTATTCGAATATATTTCTTAAAATGGGATTAAATTCTTGTTTTCACTTTAAAGGTATCATATAAGTCCGTTATGGTGTAGGCCTCGTGCTCAGTATCATTTGGAGTTGTAAGGCTTTTACATGCCTCGGATTGTTTTTGTCAATCGAGTGATTAATATTGTTAATAATATTTTTCATCAGTTTTGTTCATCTTTTTAACAAAAAAACATGATTAGGCCTATTTTACGGTCCGCTAATGTGATGTCCAAAACAAACCAATTGGGCGGAGACGTTCATCTATATTTACCACGTGTCCTATAGGTTTTTTTTTCACAAGTTTTTATGGGAATGCAGAGGGGGTCACAAACTTAGGGTTGCCTTGAGTGTAAATTACCCATATTGACTAGGTGGTCTTTACACAACAAAGCCACTATATTGAACATTTTCATCCTTGTAGATAGATATGGCCACAAAAAGTTTACTCTCAGCTTCTTTGGCCCCGAAACCCTCAGCGTCATTGTAATTTTTTAGTAAAAAAAAATCATGTTGCTACGCTGTGCTTTTTTTTATGCGTTATTTACCTTTTTGGCTCATTTTTAACTGTCCCGATACCGACACTTCAAAACATATAAAATGCAATGTCATAAATCGCAATTTAACAATGTATGCGAAGCGTGCAACCAAACAATTTCCCACGGGGGGTCTCAAATTTGCTTGGTTAGGGACTGTGCCTCCGAGAGTCTGCAAACATACCTACTCTATACCAATTTTTTGCTTGAAAAAGCATAGCTATACAAGAATGTAGATTTTAATAATGCAAATTTAACATTAAAGCCATTTTTCCTCCCTCAAAAATTCGACGTTATTGAGCAAAGTTTGGCTTCAGATGAGGAAATTTGACTCAGTATCATTTTCCCACAAATTTTCATAAGATTTTTAAAACGGGACCTATTACTATACTAAACTGGCTTAAAAAGTGTCTTTATATACCAGAAGGTTGAAATGAGCCCCATACTTACGACACTTCCCCGTATGGTCCAATATGTTGAGTTGGCCCCTACCCTCCCCGGACATTTTTTGGTATAAAATGAAACAATTTTCACGCCCTTCTAGAACTGCACATCTGGAGAACATGTTTAATGCTGTAATCCTTGGCAACTCGTGGGGTGTACTTTCAAAATTAAATCTTGTTCCTGTATAAATTCTCATGAGTCGGTCGTTCAATAGGTTTCCAATGTGTATGATCTGCACGGTTTGTCCCCACCCAGGGAATGTTTGCGTATCCAAGTAGTAAGTAAGAAGTAGCTTGATATCTTCGTTATATGGATAATACCGTTGCCCGCCCTTTAATATATTCCCAGTATTAATCCTAAATCCATTCCTCCCTGGCCAACTGGCAAGTGGCATCCGAACTAGGTTGTAATGATAATACCAGAGTGCGTATCCCGGTGGAATTAATCCAATTATTAAATCTTGTCCCGTATCAACTCAGGTATAAAGACATTTGTCTGTCGGTCAATAGTAACCCCCAAGTGTGTGATTCTGCAATGTTGGCTGATATTGGGTGTGACTTTGCCTAATTTTCCAAAATCCATTCCTCCTTGCAAGAGCTTTTCGAACTAAAACGCTACAAACCATAGTCTCCGCATGTCCACTTAATGGTACCTGAGACATCCAGACAACTCACATGTGCATGTAAGCCAAGTATGCATATCCACAGTACTGAATGTGTGGACTAGAAACGGATATCGATAATTAATCCTTATCGTGCCAATTAACCACTTTTTCAAGCTCTTTCATACTCTCAATGGATAGTACATATGCAAAAGGTTTTCAAAGGATTGATGAATTTGTCACTGACATTGATTTTACATGGTGAGCAAATGGTTTAAGTCAGGAAACTCTCAAAAGAGTGGATTCGTATTTGAAATTCACTCGGCTTCGCCTCGTGAATTCTTAACTACGAATCCACTCCTTCTTTTGACGGTTTCCCTTTAACATAAAATGCCTCTTCTCCCGAATAGTGGACTGTGGGTCCAAAGAGTTTTAGAAGTTTCACGGTCGTTTGTATTCATAATTATGGCCTGACGCATTAAGGGACGGAAGGGAAAGCAAAACAACAATGCCACTGCTGGAATTATAAACATTAAGCTAACAATGCATAACGACACAGTTATTTTCCAGAATCTTAGAAACAGCACATTAGGCATACATGTTAATGTGTGATGGATGTTGGAGAAATATTAAAATTCAAAGTAATACATAAATTTGCGTCCCATACTAGCATACGTTCTCATGATCCAACAACGAGCACAAGTTTTCCAAGAAATTTCTTACAGAATTTTTAGGTACAAGATGTTGGTATAGTAAAGACACTGTCAGACAGCGTGTGCCAAACATTCTGAAATCTTAAAAATTTTCTCGTGTCAATCTTAGCTCACTATATGTACGTTATAAAGCCTAATTATTCTCGATCAATTCCCGTTACTCCACTACTCCATTGGGCCCTAGATAACAGCTCAATTAAGGGTGCGTGTTCCGATTTTGTGTATTGTGTTTCCTCACGTGTATAGAGCCTAGGCACTTGCACATACGCCCCATCAAGTACCGTGGGAAAAAACTTGCCGTTTTGAAGCAAAGCATCATACCTCACAGCCCTATTCAATACTGTGCTAATATGAATGGTAACCATTAATTCGGCAGTTTTTTTTTTTTATATCTTTGGGATATTCATTGATTTGAGGGCTCAAATTCAGGACGACAATGAGAAAATAGCCGTTCATGATATCAAAATCGATACTACTTCCGGGTAAATCATGGGGGTCCCAACACGATCGCACACGCACCATTACGTGAAAGTGTGGTAACTTTAGTTGGGCCACTTGACCGCATCTATTTGATCTTGGTAGTGACGAAAAGGCATTGGATTTGCATGGTGGCATAACTTTCAAAGTGTGAAAGCAGGCGTGCCGGTGGGAGCATAGGGGCAGAGGTGCCCATCTGACATTTTTTTAAGGGGAAATCGGGAAATAAAACACTGATATTTATGTTAACAGCCCCCTTTTTTCGGCTTCCTTTGCCCTGCGACCGGGAAATTGTGCTTGTGATCGGGACATTTGTTGCACCATCGGGAAATTGGGCCACCTCAGAACCACTGGGCTGGCTACGCGCCTTGGGGAACAGATTAACATTTGGAATGTTTTTTAATTTAGGTAGGAGTATTGATTGCATGATAAGTCTGATATCAATATCACCTGGTAACCATCAACAGCCATAAATCCCCCACTGACGATCTGTGTAACTGTGGTGACACTTTCATTCAAACCAGAAGCCATGAAGTATTTCCTAATAGCCGCTTCACAAACATGAGTACTAAAATAAATGAAAACTTTGACCAACCCAGAGACATGGAGTGAGCTTAAATAGGGACAGAGACAACAGTGAATTGAAAAGAACTCAAAGACTCGAGCAAACACTACAGCATAAGAACGGCACTCCAAAAATACAGACAAGAGAATACATTACACTTGGCTCCATCATCTTTGAACCGTATCTCAAGGATTGATTTTGGGCGAATCTTTACCACATCCTGATCCACTGGATGGGGATGCACTCCTGCAATGACTTTCCAAGAAGGATGGTCTACTGCAAATGCGCTTATCAACCATCCCAATAGGTATTTACAGCTTTCAGTGGTCATTTACCCTGAACAACACAGAGAGCAATAGTGGGTCCAACGTGAATTTTACATGTTTTCGTAATTGTGCTCGAATTTTCCTTTTAAATCATCTACATTCACCGGAGAAAGTTCTATGTTGCTAAGACACTGTCTCTACCCAATCATTCATAATTCCCCATTTTTCTTCAAGTGTCTTTACCTTTCAAAAAGTCATTTCTTAATGTTGTTTTTTGTCACACTCTGTGGTTGATGAGAGCAATCAAGATTTAATTAGAGTGTGATAGTATCGTTATTCATCAGTGTCTCGCTTAATCTTGAGAACTTGTACTGTAAAGAACCGACCAAGCTACATCTGATCCGGTCTGGTTTTACACATCTTTCTAAGGGCTGTACATTTCATCTCACCCTCACAAAGTAAACAAACATGTATCATCAACTTTTTACTAGTTGAATTCTGCACGATTGGTTTGAAGTTTGTAATACCCGTCCAAATCCGGGACTTTATCGTACTTGCGTGATATGTTGACAATGTGCCGCGTACGTGGGTTGGCGTACTCTCTGATGCACAGTGGTCAGTCATGCCCTTACGTTTTCATAGCTTCTCAACTATATTTTCCATGGAATTTTTCTGATGCCCTTTCGTCATGTTCAAACAATGAAGGGGAGATTATATTTACTTCATATGTCTGTCACTTTCATGAATCAAGACTTGCGTTTGAAAGATTTCACAGTTGGTTGCCTGGTTTCAATTTCACACTCCTGCCCTTTTGATCTCTACATATTAGGCTCATATTTGCCAAAGAGAGACAGCATGGCGGAGTCTACTACTGCTTAACGCGTCTTGCTCCTAACTGCCACATTAGCTGGTGCAGGTGATTCAGGTAATGTTTGTAGTTTGTTGAAGTATCTTTCCTGAAACACTTCAACTTTGTTGATGTCAGCTGCTTTGAATGATTTTGTAGCATCGATTCCATACTGCATTCTTGCAATCGTAGGCCAAACTTAGATGAGATGTTACGGCGGTCCCGTAAGTATTTCCTGATGTGTAGTCTGTGTCACGACTGCGAAGTATTATCTAAATTGGTACTGCGACGAGAGATAACGTTATCATTCCATCATAGCGAATGGTGTAAATGAACTAAAACCCAAATATCTCCGAAAACGAAGGGGTTGCTAAGGAGGTTTTGCATCAGAGGATCCGTACTAGTGTTTTGAATATGTATCGTATTTGGTCTGAACCTATCGAACCTAGCGAGAAAATTGAACTTGACGTTTTTGTCCGGGTACTTCGATGCTCGCAGACACGGAATTACACGTATCTCTACGGGCGCATCCATTTTTCCCACATTGCCATTCGGTATTATTCATCGTGAGAATTTTTCAAACACTGGTTTACGCCAACTTTTTTTTTTAATTTAAGAAACAGGATTAGGGGCCTACGTACTTCCCGGACCGCGGAATGAGATGTGGTGGGGGAGACCATCTTCCCCCCAGCTATTAGAGAGGTACGAAGGTTGATGCACTGGGTTCTGTGTGCCGTCAGAATTCTATCTCTATATCACTTTACCTTGACCCGTGATAGGCAAATTCTTGGGCCTTCACACACCAAATATTTTATCAGTAAAAATTGGGGAATGTGGTTACAGGTTGTCCGTCATAATTGCCTGGTCTCGCTAGCTTTACAATGGTCACATCACTGCGCTAAAACAATGAAACCCCGACGTGAATCTATGCTACTTCTAGCCATGTTCCCAAGAGATGATATCAAGATTTTGATCCTACCTCCCACACCTCCTGCGTGACCGAGATGTGTTGACTTCAATACTTTCATCAGTGGCATTACCTGGTACTGACCTTCGAATTGATAAAAGACTGCACTTTCGTTGTGCAGGATTTTATATCTGGATCTTTTGCGAAGCTCTCTCTGTGATAACTCCTATGATATGCATGCACTTCGCTGATCCAGGAGTCGATTGGTGTGTGCTTTATAAAAGCGTTAATATAGCTGAAGTTTTACCGGGTTTTGTGTGCGGTTTTTTTTGGGGTTGTTTTTGTTGGAGGGGGGGGGGGGGTTTGGGTTTTTTTTGTTTTTTTTTTTTTGTTTTTTTTTGTTGTTGCCTTACACCCTGCTCACTTTGAAGTTTTCGAAATGTCTATCTCCATGTAACCTTGTCTTCGCAGGGGGGGCATCCCCCTATGTACCTTTCCTCCGGTGCGCTAAATCCCAAGCTTTCGTGAAAAGCTTCCAGGGTAACACTTTCTCACCCTTTTGGGTCCATTTTTGAAAATATTAAATGCACGTATGGCTCTACAACTCTATTTTTAGTAAACTAGTTCAATAGCCATCACGGACACCCTATGAAAATCCGATATTCCTACCGTTTTAGCGCAAAATTGGATTTTCGCCTATTTTCTGTGGAAAATACCAATTTTTCCCACTCACGGACTACTTTATGACGTCATTGTGACGCCATACGTGGTATATTGGACTGTTGGTACTTATTTTAGTATCGAAGGAAACAGGAGGTCCATAGCTATCCACTGGTATCAAATCATAAGCATCGGGTGCTTTATAATAATTCCCGAGGTGGTGGTAACCACCATTCTCCACCTCTTGGTAAACCGTGTCACAAAAAAAAGGCTTGGTAAGACGAAGGTTAACAAATTAATGTTGTCGGATTGGCGTAGAGCTGTCTGAAAACTAGCCAAAGATCACCTTTACAAATTAAATGGTACACAACATCAAACACCTTGCTTGCATCAATTAGTGTGATATAGATGGATTTCTTAGTTTCAGAAGCCTCATTTATACTAGCCCTTACACCCTCAAACACCAATATAACTCAATGAGCTGAGTGGGGAAAATGCACTAAGTCCAAAAAGATGCGATGACGTCATCGCACCAACACTCATATGGGCACGAAATCGCTGGCCGGTTTTTTTTTTTTTTTTTTTTCTGCACTTTCGTTTGCATTGATTTTATATCTGTGATCTTTTGCGAAGCTATCTCTGTGATAACCTCTATGATATGCACGTCGCTGATCCAGGAGTCGATTGGTGTGTGCTTTATAAAAGCTTATAAATTAGGGCTGAAGTTACTTTACCTTGCCTTACAACCCTGCTCAACTTTGAAGTTTTCTGAAATGTAGCTAATTTATGTAACCCTTGTCTTCGCAAGGGGAGGGGGCATCCCCCTAATGAACTTTCCTCCGGTGCGCTAAAATGCCCAAAGCTTTCGTGAAAAGCTTCCAGGTAATCACTTTCTCACCCTTTTAGGGTACATTTTTGAAAATATTAGGCACAGTATGGCTCTAAAACTCTATGTTTATGTAAACTAGTCAATAGCCATCACTGAAACCCGTATGAAAATCCGATATTCCTACCGTTTTAGCGCAAAATTGGATTTTCGCCTATTTTCTGTGGAAAATGCCAATTTTTCCCACTCACGGACTACTTTATGACGTCATTGTGACGCCATACGTGGTATATTGGACTGTTGGTACTTATTTTAGTATCGAAGGAAACAGGAGGTCCATAGCTATCCACTGGTATCAAATCCTAAGCATCGGGTGCTTTATAATAATTCCCGAGGTGGTGGTAACCACCATTCTCCACCTCTTGGTAAACCGTGTCACAAAAAAGGCTTGGTAAGACGAAGGTTAACAAATTAATGTTGTCGGATTGGCGTATAGAGCTGTCTGAAAACTAGCCATAGATCACCTTTACAAATTAAATGGTACACAACATCAAACACCTTGCTTGCATCAATTAGTGTGATATAGATGGATTTCTTAGTTTCAGAAGCCTCATTTATACTAGCCCTTACACCCTCAAACACCAATATAACTCAATGAGCTGAGTGGGGAAAATGCACTAAGTCCAAAAAGATGCGATGACGTCATCGCACCAACACTCATATGGGCACGAAATCGCTGGCCGGGCCAGCGACTCCCTTGTGGCTTGCCATGCCTGGTCATATGGAATGGTGGGCCGGAGGCCCCGGGTTCGAATCCCGCCAGGGCCCTACGGGTTTCTTTAGTTTCTATCCCTTTACCCCTTTCCTTCCTCTCTGGAGATAGGCTAGAAACCAAAAGGCAGTTAGGGTTAATAGAATCTATTACCATAAGTACAGCATTGGGCAATGTTGGAAGGAGAGCTACCTCGAGTAAAACCTCTTTGCATATTATTGTTTTGCTTTGTACGCAGGAGTCGATCGGCTTTCATCAGCCATACTTTTTCAAGTTGCTTGCAGAGAATTCCAGAGAAATGTAATTGCTGTTATTCCTCTGTAATTATCAGCAATGTTTTTTTCTTTCTTTTTCGGAACTGGTGTCCGAACCCCTGTGAGGAAGAGGTGTACAAATATCGAAATAACATGTTACCCTCGGCGTTTGATGGAAGTTTTGTTAACCATCAAGAAAACCATTTTTATAACACCAGAAATAAGAGAAACTTCCAAATACCAATTCAAAAAGGGCTAAAACAATTTTCTTAGAGGGACCAAAAATATGGAATGTTTTTGCCCAATGACATGAAAAATACTACATCCTTAAACCATTTCAAAACTAGACTTACCTCTTT
>JAMKCH010002532.1:0-38249 GCA_023653785.1 Ophioderma brevispina | reverse complement strand
CAATATTTTTCTTTCCTAATTCAATTGCAATTTTTCTTTTTCCATGGCATTTGCTGTCAAGTTCTGTTTAATTTGATGGCATCACTGCGCCTGTTCCAGAACCTCTTCTATCCGATCCAATTGACGTATCCCAAACCTCTCCTGGACAAACTTTCATCAAACCCTATTGTTTGATGATCTGCTTTCTCATAGCATGTTTGCCTCAAGTCCGAAATGCTTAGCTAGTTTCAGTACCTCAGGCTTTCTCAGCTCATCAAACTTCTCCCAAGTTATTTGCCCTTGAACACTTCTGGATCAAACTCCCTTGGATGTACTCTACAACACAATTTTTAACTTGAACCACGACTGGTAGTACATGTAATACCCACAAAATTTTGTATGCCAAAAATGTGCACAATGTTTACATATTAATCACAACTTTTTAGGTGTGTACAATTCTGAACAAAAGGCTCAAATTTATCTCAATCAATTCCCCGGACGAGCCCCCAATTCTGTTATGAACGTCCTCGTAGACGTCTAAGGTCAGAATACCTTTCAACACAAATAACGAGCCGTTGCATCAAATTATCTAAATATATTCATAAACTTTTAATGATCTTTGCTTGATGTGGTTCAAGATTTGGTATGGTCCAAAACACTTACCTAAAATTACACTCAATATTTAAATTACATGTATACTTATTGTTCCTCAAGATGTCCATTCTATTTGTCCACAGAAGCGTTGCGTTCAACGATGATATGTTCCTCACCGCGAAGACCCCAAAACGACAGCGCACAAGTTCATAAAACCTCCTCAGGTATGATATTCCAAGGAAATCTTCTCATCAGTCCTGAAGGTAATCTTGTCCACAGTCAAGACGACAAGGTTAAATTAGTCCCTCGACGATAATAATCCACCGTAATCAGTCCAAGATAATCACACGATTTCATCTGTCCACAATTTGGAATCCTATTTGATTCCCACACTTTCGGCTTCAACGACGACAGTAAATAATTACACACTCTGCTCACATGGAATGGAACATATAATAAATCCTGGCACTGTGTGGTGAGCATAAAATCTACCATTATTGTAGATAAAACTAGGCTATCCATAAATTAAATACTGATTGCAACTGCTGACAGCGAGACTTAGCTCAAATCTCCTTTATATACTGACTTCACAAAAATCCCAGTCTAAAAATCGACATTACATCATTCTTATTCATAAACATACCTTTCACCATCACACATTTCACACAATCTAAATCTACCAAAAAAATCACTTCATATATATAACATTTGGTGTGGAATTCCAGTCTTGCAATGTTTTGATCTTTTAAAGGCATAAACACTTAGTCATTTACTAATTTTAGCATTATTATACTTAGAAATAATGAAAAAGTTTTTTTTTTTTTTTTTTTTTTTTTTTTTTTTTTTTTTTTTGTAGTTTTTTTTTTTTTTTTTTTTTTTTTTTTTTTTTTTTTTTTTTTTGTTCATCTAAACAGGTGCACTTAGCCCAAACCACTAGGTGATTCCCCTTTCCTCTTTACTAGTAAACAAATACTTTCTGTGAGAAATCTTTTATCAAATAAAATTGAGAAAATAATATTTTTAAAAGTTTAATCCGAAAATGGAGCCATAATACACTCCCAAATATTTTTGATAAAAAATTTGGAAATTTCTGTTTAAAAACCTTATGATCTCCTTTAAGTTGTTTAATGTATGCTGATGACTTATTATTATGTCCACGGGTGCTTCTGGTCTTCAATTGCTCTTGATAAATTTTACATAATATGCTCCTCGTTGAAATTAATTTGGTTAATATTAATAAACAAAAATTATGATTTTTAAACAAAAGTTGTCATTCAATTACTAAAGAGCATTTTATGTATGGTAATCTACCACTTCAATCTGTAATACTACAGATATCTCGGTATAATTTTCACTCCATCTGGTTCTTTTACGTCAGCCATTAACAGCTAAGATAAAGCAAGTAAGGCTTTCTTTTAAATTATGAAAACCTTATGTAGTTCAGTCCAAATGCAGTTTCAAACTGTTAATAGCATTGTGTTAAGACCTATCTTAAGTTATGGTTGTGGGATTTGGGCACCTTACTTACTTAAGGGCCTTAATACTGGTAAGTTTATAATATTTGTGTAAAATTAGTAGGGAAACACTTCATATCAAAGGCTGTAACTTATATTGGGTGTTCACCGTAGAGCTACTAATAACGCAGTGAGAGGTGCATTGGGCATTCACCCCCCCCCCTTTTGATTTATTTATCTCTCTCACTAAAATATGGGTGAAACTAAATGAGAGGGTCCTGAAGGGCTCCGATTCATTAGGCTATCAGGCACTCATTGACCACCGTGGATTCAGATGTGTAAACACTTTACATGGTTCAATGAATTAAAGCTATCTGTAAATTAACTGACAATATTGCTTTGGGGATAACCAATATTCTCCATAAAGCATCTGTCATGAAATCTATAAGCTCTTCCTTGTCTACTGCATATAATAATGAATGGTTACCTTCAATCTCTACTGTTCAAACTAAACTTAGGACTTCCTGTACATTTAGAAAAAACTCAGTCAACCAAGAAAACTATGTTCGGCTGTTAAACCATAACTTAGATCACCACTCTGTAACTCGATTAGTGCTCATCAACTATGATCGCGAAAGGTCGTTACATTACTCCTAGGATACCAGCTGAAAATCGTATTTGTTGTTTTTGTGATCTGAATGTTGTTGAAGATTAGTTACGTTTTATCATGCATGTCCCTGCTTATAAGGACATTCGTTCACTTTTTTTGCATAGAAAAAAAAAAAAAAAAAAAAAAAAAAAAAAAAAAACCCCCACCCCCCCCCACCACCCCCACGCCCCCCCCCCCAACCACCCCCTCCCATTACTTATTCCCTTTTTACTTCCCATTTATCTTCTATTACTCTTTTTGTTACTTCTTTTTCTCTTTCTTTTTTTATTTTCTTATTTATTTTCTTCTTCATTTTAGATCATCTTTTATATTGTTCTTGCTTCCCCTTTATACATACTGTAATAAGTTAGATTTACTTTTTTCCTTATTCTATCTTTTATCTTTTGTGCTTGTCTACATTTTATCGTGTGTGCTCAGGGGAGGAATTGTTTGCCCTCCCTTTTGTTTGTTATTCACGTCCTCCATTTGACCAATTGGTCAAGCTAGTCTGTAATCCAGACCTCACCGTCCTTGCCTCCACTTCCTCCCGCCCTCGTCTCCCCTGCAGCCTCTGCCTGCCTCCTCGTCCTTGAATCAATTAACTAATAAATCTGGTATCAAATTACTACGCAAATCTAATTAATTACTGAGCTCTGAGGAAATCTGTATCAAATTGCTGACGACCTCCGTATCAAGTTGCGACGAAATCTGAATCAAACTGACATTTTGAGGTTTTGGATAAAACTGGTTTTTATCATACAACCCCCCCCCCCACCCCCCCCCCCCCCCCCCCCCAACCCCCCCCCCCCCCCCCCCCCCCCCCCCCCCCTCGATGTAGAATCCCTCGATTTTCCATTGGATAAGCGCCTCAGTTACTGACAGCTATATCCCGCATCACCCCCTCGGAGCGCGTCTCAACATCCGTATCATATCAGTTAGGAACTGCGCATCATGACCATGCACCATGACAACAACAATCCGAAAATTCAGCATTCATTTTTGACGTAAACACTGCGCTATTTGCCGATTTTTTTAGCAAGTTGAACCGATTGGAACAAGATTTCAGCATAATCGCTCTCCCATATATAAAAGACTTTAACATAGATCAATAATTTTGTTTATGAGTCGAAAAATGATTTTTAGGGCTAATTTATTTTCAAAGATTCTTGTCGCTGAAAATTCGCCACCCTTTTGCCCTCAATTTAAAAATATGCCTACAGTCAATTTACCGTAAAGTATTGTTGGTTTTGCTCAATCACCCTTATAATTTTCTTTAGGCCATATTGTTTTGTGCTTATTTGGGTTCTGCTTGTGGTATGATAAAATCGTTTATTAGTGAGTTTTTTTGAGGTGATACTGCTCATCTAGTCTCGGATTCTGTATCTGGGCTCGACTGCGCCTCGCCCTATACAGACCTCGACTAGCTATAATCTGTATCACCCCAAACTCATCGAATACTCTGTAATCAAGCTACCCCGTAGGCCGCGATGTCCTCATTTCAGTCTGTTTACGTAGTACAGAAAACAGGAAGTTAGGGTATAGGACTCTGCAATTAACTTTAGGGAACAACTCTATATCTGAAACGGTTAAGATAAAAAAATCTCACCCGTTTAGGGAAGTTGGAATGGCTATGGATCATAACCAAAATGGCCTTTATAAAGTATAAGTGAACAGAAGTTATTGAAACAAGTAGTATGTGTCGTTTTCTTAAGCCAATGTCATACTTCTAGTCGCAGCCTAGCGATGGACTCTCTGGAGCATGCGACAACACTGGATCTTGAGATAAGATCAGGTGTTGCGCATGTTCCAGAGCGTCAATCTCAGCCGCGGCTACGAAGTATGTTCCAAGTAGTACAGAGCACACAAGTAACATCACTGATTTTAAGAAGGCGTGTAATGGGGGGGGGGGGGGGGCTGAACTCAGAGCGGTTCGGCAAATCCCTTTAGCTGATAATACCGGTAGTTGGTATTTTGCCATAGAGTGATACAGTTAAAGGAATATTATAGGGTGAGTTTGATTGGATCATTTAAAATAATTCTCTTAAAAAGTCGGTTAAGAAAGGACTTCCAATTTCCAATCATTGAAATTATTCTGTTTTGGACTTTTTCTTTACTCCTGATACAAGGCTCAAAAGTGGTTCATGGTTTAACTGAAAATATTTGTGCGTAATATATGGGATATTATATTGAACACATACGGCTCACACATGTTAAATTCAGATTCAAATGAGATTTTGCAATTAATGAATGTTGGCAATGGCCTTTTCTATGAAATACAGGAGAATTTTTGGGGTGTAATCGGGTGCCACAAAAACTAAACCACTTGTATCTAAAACGAACCATTGCCACACTATATTCTTGGCCGCAACAAAATAAAGAAAATAAAAAAAAAACATTGAGTTTTATACAAATCGGATTAAAGTACTGACGAAAGTCTGTGTCAAATTATTGATGGAAATCTATATCCGATTTATGAGAAACATATCAAATTACTAACGAAAGGGGTTATCAAATTACTGACGAAATCGGTGATAAAATGTGACGAAAATCTGTATAAAATTACGAACGAAATCTGTATTTTTAACGAAACTTGTATCATATTTTGTTATCGACGAAAACATGTATATTAAATTAGTGATGACATCTATAGTTTTGATAATAGTAAACATGCATTAAATTACTGACGAAATCTGATACATTATGGAGAAATTTCGTATCAAATCAATTAGTAACAAATCTGTACCAAATTTAAACAATCGGTCTCAAGCTATCTTCAGAAAAGTGGGCCTCTTGTTAAAAAAGTTCAATCTGATTAGTCTGTGAAGTAGTGCAGTTAAAGCTGATAAATTTCCTCGATATGGTAAAACGTCAAGTTACAAGATTGACATACTATTAAAAATATTGGATAATTGAACATTCCGGTTTCAAAATTTGACACAATGTCTAACAAGTGATATCAACAATGTTCAATGCTAAAAAAACAGGTTTTAGGTTGATGTAAGGTGGTGAGTTTTGGGGTTTAATAAGATAGAAGACACGATGGTCTTGTATCAGAAGCTTGTCTGGAACAGATATTGGAGTCCCTAGTGAACAGGGCGGCTTGTAACAGTCCGGGATTTACAACCAAAGGACGATCCATAATTTACCCTTTCCTACCGTTGGTGGGATAAAATAGCTGCTTACCTAGTGATCAATCCGCCTCGATTCCGTTATTTTTATATGCGAAAGCGGGGAATAAAATTTTATTTTATACAATAAAAATAAATTAAAACTTGAGTACACGAGTAAATCCCTGCAAGTGGCCCCACGGGAAGTGAACCAAGGACCTTTGCATCCTGCATCCGAAGCAAGGACCACGACTGCACTCCTAGCGTGCTTGAACTTGTAATTATGGTAATTGGACTTTCATCATTGCCACACGGCTTAACACATTGGCTTTTCTTTCACGACAACAGAACAACACAATTGAAATGATTCAGAGCTTACTTCCTGCGAGAAGAACTGATAAATGTTATACTCAGTTTTTGAAGACGTCCAGGGCGAAGCTTAGGTGGCATGTGTTTGAGACCAAAAATATAATAATTATGGAATGAAAGAGAAACAACTGTAGATTATGACGTGTAGGGGATTCCGCGTTTTTAGGGAGTGCTCTGAACTGTTGAAGATTGCAATTAAGCGCCTTGGCCAATCCACACCCAAACAAACCTCGTTTGGTCAGAGGTTTTGAGATAGCTTCCCAAATGATCTGTGGCCATCTCAAACGAATGTGTTTATAAAATTAAACACTTTGAGGTGTTTATTGACACCTTGATGTGTTTATTTTTACATTAGTGTTTAGGTATTTAATTTAAAAGTGTAACAAAAGATTTCACATAACAGGTGTCCCTAAAAATGTGCAAATTCTGATTTGGCACTAATGTAAGCTTTCTATTAAAATATAAACATATGAAATGATTCAGCTGAGAATCATTTTTTTGGCACAAAATTGTGAAATTTCTAATTTATTATTGGAGCAAATACTAAATTCACCCTGTGTTTTATATTGAAATTAAGCAAATAAAAAAATCCCGTTTTTCACTTTCAAGGCATTTCTGTAGACAAATACAGGTCAGGAAATCTATTGGGTTTTATCTATATGAAAATACTACATATGACACAATATAGGATGCCAAAATCTCTAGTTGCACCCGTAAAAGGACAGGAGGAGATAGCTTTTTTGAAGAATTTCTATCAATTTTGCACTGGCGGTTGTAGAACAGCTATATACGCGAGAACGTTACGAGGGTATGTCAAAAAGAAAAAGTAAAAGAGAAAACTAAAAAATATGTTGGAACTTTGGAACTTGAAGCATGCTTTGTTTTTTCTATCGTGCACGACAGAAAAATTTAAATCATCATCTTATGATTCTTATTACATAAAATACATCGGTCCTCGGACCACTTGTGTCGCCTGCCGTCGCTTGGTTTGGATGATAGGCTCACATGACCGTTCACCTCATCAACAAATGAGGATTACATGTTGCATCTATGACCGAAGTTTGGTTCCAATTGACTTCAACTTTCAAATGAGTCAATTTTACATTTTTTTTCAGCCTATTTTAAACTATATGACCTTTAACCTTGGTATGTGACCTTAAATCATAAACAAAAGGGGATGACAAGTGCACCTGTGACCCCAAGTTGGTTAAAAATCCACAATGTATGTGGATATACAGGCAAATGGTAACCTTCTTTAACAACAACAGACAGCAACAGACAACAACAACAGCCATCAACAGACCTCAACAGTGGACAAAGTGAATCCCATGTGTCTTCAGCATTAAGGGCAGCGCCAAAAAAACGGCGGAATCGGCTTATTCACTTCAGGTCTGATCTAATATATGTAAGCATTCCAAATTTGAAACCCCAAAAAGGTTAAAAAATGGGGCACTTCTTTTGGAAATGTACTCGGGTCCTCCTTTAATGTTTATACATTTACTACAGTGTCACCCCTTTAACTTTTCACCATATGGTTTTTCAACTAACCATTTTGTGGGTGAACAATACTACAAAAATCCTTAGCACGTTGATTTACAGTTCCATCGAGAAATCTGATCAAACTAGAAATCAGGAGTTTGGTTTGTATAGTTACAGGGCCGAAAAATACATTGGCGCACTTTCAATATAACCAACCTGACGGAATATACCCCTGAGTAAACCCTGTTTAATGACAACACACTTAAGTCACATTCTGTTCTTAATTTTCATATCTCAAGGCAATTGAATTGACAATACTTCCCCTATATCCTAATAGATTGACAGCGAAAACAATGCCTAATCCAGACACAGAGACAACACAGTGAAGCATCAGGCAACTTTTAACCACAACCTGAGTGAATGAAAAAAGAGGCGTGGCCTAGGTACCAAAGAGGGTCACGTGACGTGTCACGTCTCCATAACTTCAAGATAAAACTAAGAGAAAGGACTGTGAAGAATTCAAACCATCAAAGCACGATGCTTCATCGATGATCAATTAATTATACTCTTGGTCTTGATATTTTCGACATGTTTCCACATTGTTAATCCAGGAATGTAGAAAACATTTTACAAGTCGTTCAG
Source organism: Ophioderma brevispina (assembly GCA_023653785.1). Lineage (NCBI taxonomy): Eukaryota > Metazoa > Echinodermata > Ophiuroidea > Amphilepidida > Ophiodermatidae > Ophioderma > Ophioderma brevispina. The sequence continues at coordinate 29,976 of JAMKCH010002532.1, read as the reverse complement.
GAAACACTTCGAGAAGGGACTCGGGAATCAAACTACAGTAAGCAGAAACCCACCGGGGGAAAGGCACTGCGTCCCCGGGGTCGCCTTATGAATCAATTTCAGCGTGCTTATGGTTGGCAAAAAGAGCTATTAATCAATACATACATGTATTAATATAAACGTGGGGGTTAAAATAAAAAAAAACTGCAGCCGAGAGTTTAAGAATTTGGCCTTATTTGGTTGGGAGGGATCCAGAACTGGGCAAGTTGAGGTACCATACGCGATCCGTACACGTGCGTACATGCGTTACACAAGCATTTTTCATTTTTGAATCCATGTATTATGGATACCCCTCCCGGAGTCGCCCAAGTTTCACAAGGACACCCTCATTTGTTCATTAAACTGTTAGAAGACATGATGAAATGAACTAATGCTCTCCACGGTCACGGGAATTGCTCCAAGACCCTACTAAAATGTGTGAACATATGTTAGCTGCTCACGAGTCTATAGACCTTTCAGGAGAAGTCATCCAACATTTTATGGGACGACTTCAGTACTTGGATCTCAATTTGCGTTATTCTAATATCTGAAGAAATAGAAAATGCCTTATAAACTGTATTACAATTTCTTACGAAATCTGTATAAATACTGATCGAAATTGGATATCAAAAATAATGACGAAATCGAGTATTCAATTCTGGTTAATCGTTTTGTAATTAGTGCTGGAGCTTTGGGTTGGGGCTACTGAGGTTGTTGCGTTTTTAACGTATAGATTAGGTAAACCTTTAGGGTGGGCACTAGCCTTCATTTGTCGGAAAATATTATTTGACAAATCTGTATCGAATTACAGACGGACAAAAATTTATATAGTAAACACTGACGAAGTAGTATCCAATTGCTACGAACTCTTTATCAAATTACTGATGAAATCATATCAAGTTTACTGTGAATAGCTTGAATCCATATTACTGATACATCTCAATGAACCAACGTAATCTGAATCCAAATTTACTAACCAATCTTGTATCAAATTACTAACCAACGCGTATCAAAATACTAACGAAATCTTGACCAATTACTAAGCTGAGGAAATCTGTATCCATTGTACGAAATTGTTATGAGGTTGCGACGACCGAAATCTGAATCAAAATCTGATTTTGATGTTTAGTATGAACAACTATTTTGTATCAAGCTGCCCCGATGCCGATATGTGATAATTAAGTTGTTTACGTAGTACAGGAAAACAGGGAAGTTGAGTACATCGAATCTGACAGGCTAAACTTTATGCACAGCATACTTACTGAAAACGGTTCAGGAGAGATATAAAAATCTCAAACAACTGTGGGGTAATAGTGGTGTCTTAACAAGATATAAGACACGATAAATCTTGTGTCAGGAAGCTGCCTGGTAAAACCGGAACAGATTATTGGGGCCCCTAGTGAACAAGGTGGCTTTGTAAACAGTCAGGGATTACAACATATAGACGTTATCATTAAGTTACATTTCCTACGTTGGTTGGGATAAAATAGTGGGATTTTAAATCGCGAAATCGGTGGAGATAAAAATTTATTTACACAATAACTCGTTTTAGGTAGTTAAAAGTGACAGAGGAAGTTTTGTTAGGATGCAAATTTCTCTCAAATTGCAATGGATCGGTTATAGACCAAGAACGATTTAGTTGGGACAAACAGGTACAAAAGAAAACCGCAAACCTGTTTGCCTGCTGATATCGTAATTTCTCCAAGAACACCGTGCTTTTAACTTTCTGTGACACGACAGAAAGTACTAAATCATCACGATCATGAAAGACGGTGTTGTATTCGCCTTATTCACTTGGAAAGCATTCCTCCAAAATATGCAAAAAAATCGGAGTTTGAAAAAAATTGGGGGCGCGTTTCTGGGAAATTTCTCATGTCTTTAATTAAGATCCAAACTTTGAGTGTAAGAGTGTAAATCCCTGGGGCAAGGAGTCCTTACGGGAATTGAACAAGGACCTTGCATCCGAGTCAAGGACCAACCAACTGCCATCCAAGCGTTGTATTGAATTGTAAATGTTGTATGGGCTTTCATGAAACACGGCTTAACAACATGGCTTTTCCTGTCACGACAACAGAACATACACAATTTGACTGCTTCAGAGTTACTCCCTGCGAGAACTGCTAAATGGATAATCATTTTGAAGGAATCCAGGGATATGGTTGGACGACCCCAAAATATAATATTATGGAGTGAAAGAGAAGAAGCACTGTAGGATATTGACGTTTGACACACTTGTTCGACACATTATGAATCGGAAACCGTGACAAAAAACATATGGGTTTTGTTTCGTGAAGGGTTTCCCTAGTGAAAAACAGGGATTATTTACAAAGCCTATAGCGTTATTCCCCCTAATTTACCCTTCCTACCCTGGGGGGATAAAATAGCCGGCCTCGGGGAGAAAAAATCGGAGGAGAGAATAAAATTTTATTTTACACAATAAAACAATCCCTGCAAGTGGCCTACGGGAATTGAACAAGGCCTTTGCATCCAAAGCAAGGACCAACAACTGCACCTAGCGTGTTTATCGTATGAATTGTAATCGTTGTATTGAGATGTCATCATTGAAACACGGCTTAAACACATTGACTTTTCTTTCACGACAACAGACAACACAATTAAAATGATTCGAGGCCTTACTTCCTGCGAGATGAAGACTGATAAAAACATAATCATTTTGAAGACATCCAGGGCACATGTGTTTGACGACAAAAATGTAATATTATGGAGTGGAAGAGAGGAGAAGGCAACCGAAAGGCGATGACCGTCGTTTAGGCATTCGGTATTTGTAGGGAGGAAAGTTTCCGTTTAATCTGCCATGGAAAACTTGACAAAAAAAAATGTGTTTTGTTTCGTGAAGGTTTCCCAATTCATAAATGTGTCGAAAAAAAGGGCTCGAGGGTCAGGTTGCGGAAACACCCGTCGATTTAGGAGGTGCCCCCTGAAAATGTGAAGATTGCAATTAATCGCCTAAAGTAAACATTTTGATGTGTATTGACACTTTGATGCGGTATTGTTGCATTACTATAATGTTAGGTATTTAATTTAAAAGTTGTAACAAGAGATTCACGTAACAAGTGTCCCTAAAAATTACTGATGTATAAAATTTTAACAAAATAGTACCATGCGAAATGATAAGGAAGCTAAGAATCCTGTTTGTGAAAAGAGTATTTGACCATAACAGGTGTCCATAAAAATTAGAAAATTCGTTTGTGGCACTTGTAAAGCTTTCTTAACATATACAATGATGAAATGCTTAAGCTGAGAATAATTTTGTGCACAAAAAAATTGAGGGCACGTGTGGTCTGGGGGATTGAGCGCTCGGCCCGCACTTACAAGGTCGTGGTTCGAGTCTCAATGCGGCCAACGTGTTGTGCCCTGAGTAAGGCGCTTTACTCAATAGCCACACACCCAGCGGGGTAATAAATGGGTACCGTGTTAATCAATACTGGGGAAAGTAACAGACTCGCTGTGCGGGAGGAGTGTCGAACCCCCCACAGCAAAAACTAATACGGGGATCTGGCCCTAAACGCTAGGAAAGAGAGATGGGCCACTCCCGCGCAGCGATTGATCGTACGACCAATGTACTCCTTTACAAATAATTGTGAAATTGAATATAGGAGCAAAAACTAAATCACCATATGTCTTATATTGAAAGTAAGCAAATCAAAAATCGCCCTTGTTTTCACTTTCAAGGCATTCTGTAGCCAAATACAAGGTAAGAATTTTATCGGGTCTTATCTATATGAAACATGATGTGATGTGAATCTGGGAAAAACCCGCCACATGTCGCACCGACAGTTTGGAAAAAAATAAAGAAGAAAATAGCTTAATTAAAATCTGTTATACTGTACTTTTTTTTTTGTCAGATGATATATTAGGCGTAACTTTTGACGTGTGATCAAAAGAAGAAAGAAGTAAACAGTTATGGAAACTTAATATTTACAAAACTCTGCAAGTATAGTAAAAACTCAAAAACTATAAATTTCCCACATTGTGGCGGGTTTTCCCAGAACGCATCACATATGCACAATAGATGAACGCCAACCAAAACCTATCGTTTGACACCTTTAAAAGGACAGGAGATATTTTGAGGATCCGAATTTCTTTCAAATTGCACTGATCGGTTGTAGAACAATACGAGAACGTTACGAGGTGTTATTGTAAAGAGAAAAAACTAAAAATATGTGTGGACTGGCCTGCTATCGTAATAGTCCCATAGAAAACGCATGCTTTGATTTTTTCTGTCGTGCACGGACAGACAAAATTTTCATCATAAGTAATCAGATAATATATACTTACATAAAAACGGAGTAAAGTTAATCGGCTATTCATTCAAGTGTGATCGAATTAATTGATAAGATTCCAAATGTGCCACCCCCGAACAAAAGGTCGAAAAGAAGAAAAAACGGGAGGCACTTTTTCTGGAAATAAGGGGTGCAAAAAGTCAGTTTTTCTCCTCAGGAGCGCGATTTTGTCCTATCGATTTCCTCAATGTAACGTCCCCTCCTCTTCATACTTACTTCTCTCCCTATCCTTTTAAAATGGAAATAACCCCGCAGGTTGAAATGTTAAAAATAACAAATGAGTATGCGTGTATGACATTGTGTTGTTTTATTACATAGTCATTTGCAGACTTTTCTGAGTGGGAGGACCACAAAGGTAATTCCATAAAACGACACACAACATTAAAGGTGAGGTGCAGGGGCACCATCCTCAGGCCGGGCTTGGGCCTGAAAAGGGATGCATTGAGAGCCCCGGAGGGGTCCAGGCAGGAGCCAATGGGAGGCTTTCGGATTTTAAGTTATTCAGAATCTTCAAGATGGCCTTTTTTGAAGAATAAGTAGCAAACTTTGTTCCTTGTCGATTTGTCATCTACCATTTTTACCTAAAAAGATGGGACCATACACGGACTGGTTGACCTCGATCCGTATGCTCTCACCCCTGTGTGGTGAGCTTGACTCGATCACTGGATGATCAACTCAGTTAATCATATCATTAAAAGGCCCAATCCTTCAAAACCTAACCTATAGAGGGTTGAAAATGATTGCCTGATTTCATTCTTTTTTTTCTTTTTCTGCGAAAAAGAATTTTGGATTCTGAAGTGGTGCCTGCTGCCTAGGCTTAGTGTTTAGCTTCAAGTTAATGTTGACATTTTGGTTTCCTTAATTCTTCCAATCTTTCGTGTGCTTAAATATGTATTTCTTCTCCTCCGATTTGTGTTTTCTAGCTTTGGCTTCCACAATCCATTGTTCACAACCATCTTTAAAGTACTCATTATAGTTTGCTAGTTCTAAATCTTGAGTTCCTCTATTCCCCCTTTTCCGTATTTTAATTTTTTTTTAAACCATTAGCATTAGTTCTCAGACGATTTTAAGCAACGTTTTATAAGCTAGTGCAAAATTTTGCACCCATACCATGCACTAATTTCTGTCTTGATATCCACATCACATGTTTGCAAACCACTTATTTCTCTTTTCATATATTTTTCTTGGTTTCTTTTCGTCACATTTTTCACTCAATTGCTTTTCTTCACAGTTCTTCTATTGTTTCTTTTCCTCCACCATTATTATCCTAGGTTTCTTCCTAACATTTCCCTGGGTTTCTTGTTCCTCTCATTCTCCTAGGTTTTTTCCCCTCACATTACATCCAGTTCCTCATACATTAAACGTTTCCACATTTCTCCAGGGATCTTCCCTCCATTTCCTCTAGAATTTTTCTTCACATTTCTCGTAGATCCTTTCCTCACATTTCCCCAAGGGTTCTTTCATCACATTTCCCCCGGGTTTCTATTCCTATCTTTCCCTTCGGTTTCCTTCGCTACAGTTTGCCTCTCACTGCCGAAAGGCGGATAAGAGAATCTTTGCCCATTTCATCTTTTCTCAGTCTTTTCTATTTGTCCTTTCCCATATTAATCTTTGGTGCTTTCTTCCAAGTTTTACTCTTTATTTTCTCCCTCAAGATTTATCCGCTTTCATTTTTGTACTCTCTTGTATTCATTTCCTCAATATAGGCTTCATTCAGGTTGAGCGGAGCTCCCAGCTCCCGCACTTTTTGAACCCCTGTACCTCATGTCTTTTAATCAGTAATGTTGACATTTACCAAGGTGACACCACCTTTAACTTTTTACCATATGACATTTTTTTCAAACTAACCATTTGTGGTGTGTGGAACAAATACTATAAAACATCATTAGCACATGATTTACAGTTCAATATAGAAATCTGAAATCGAGAGCACGTGTGGCGCAACGGATAAAACGCAGGACTCATGACCATTAGATCGTGAGGTTCGAGACCGGTGAAGTCAACGTGTTTGTTCCCTGGGCAAGATCTTAGTTTCCATTGCCTCGTTCACCCAAAGCGAATACGGGGAGCGGTTATGGGGGATATTACAATCTAAATGTGTGATAGAGTTGATGGCCTAGCCAGCAGCCACTAGATGAAGTGAAATGATTGTGCACGATTTCCTCCTGGCAGAGGTGGTTTAATAATAATTGAACCCCCGTAGGGTGGATATGGCGCGTTATAAATCGGACACTTGATTATTTTATTCATTATTATTAATCAAGGGGTTCGTTGGCAATGAGGCTACACGATGCCAAAATATTCACGCAATTAATATAACAGTTCATGAATCTCCCCTAGTAAACATTTTGGTAATACAACAAAAATAAGTCACATTGCTGTCTATTTTCATATTTCAAGGCCAATTTAATTGACAATACTTCCCCTATATCATAATAGATTGACAGCCGAGGACAATGACCAAGCCAAGGGCACAGAGCAAAAACATCAAAGCAATTTTAACAATGAGGTGAAAGGAAAAAAAGAGGCCGTGATCTGGTCCAAAGATCACGTGACGTTAAATTTTTTTTCACCGGGGGGGGTCGGTTTTTTAGTCTCACCTCAAAATCACATCAGAGAAAGGCTTTTTGATAATCAACCATCAAAAGCACTGGCTCCATCGATGGACTCAATTAATCATAGTCTTGTCTTTATGTTTTATACATGGTTTATGTCACATTGGAACCATGAATGTAGAAAAACATTTTTACAAGTCGTTCATCAGGAAACACTTCGAGAAGGGCTCGGAACTCCACCTACAGTTATAGAGACACCACACCGGAGTAACGGCATGCGCTTCCCAGGGGTCGCTCCATTATGAATCGATTTCCAGCGTGCTGTATGTTGGCAAAAAATGAAACTATTAATCACTACAGAGAATGTAGATTAAAAAGTGGGGGTAAAAACTTGCAGCCGAAATGTTAAATTGGCTTTTCCAAATGCACTGGTGGCGTCCGTCAGACTTGGGCAAGGTTTAGTTACCCATGACGCGTGCGTATCCGTGAAACGGGTGGAAATTTCTTTTGTTTTATCGTCCATTAATAACAAAAAAGGAAGTCCGTAACGTGCATGGCAACAAAATCTTCCCCCTACTTTATTTGGGGCATTTGAAGAGAACATATTTGGAAATTGACTTATTAAACTGTTGCTATTTTTTAAGTTGCTGTAAACAGAGATTAATCAATTTTAACTTTACTTCAGATACAAATGCGTTTAAAAGTATTTGTTTTCTAACATTATATTGTTGCCATCCTTAAATACAGCGAGTTTAGTTCTCCTTTCTGCCACCCTAGCAACAATTTTCACATCAGGACCAATAACAAGTTATTTAAAGTACAGACTAAACAAAGACGCATTTGAAATATTAGTAGGCCTATGTATTTTACAAAATTTAAACCACACAAATCTGAGATTTATAATACAACTTTGATATTTTACAACTACATAGCAACAACTTTATTTATAAAGTAATATCAATGTCAAAACACCACGGAATTAGTAAAACATTAATCTGACATATAGCAGGCATCAAACAGGCTCAGATTTCTTCCATAAAACAACAGTGAAGTAGTTATTCGTATCCCGATTCGTATTTTGTTGCCTAACATATATAAACATCGTAATGTATTGTTTATCTCATTTCAAATTATCAATATTTAATGTGACTCGTGACTTTTTATGGTAATATTCAGGTATTATCCTGCATTGCATTGAACACCACCAACGGAATTGTCGTTAACTGGGATTTCTTTAAAGCAATATTAGCACATTTTGTGAAGAGCGCCCCCAATTTTCAAAATTTGATATTTTTGCACAGTTACGTTGGTAATTGTCTAGGAAACTATACCTGCGGACGAGAATGCTAAAAAATGCGTATTTATCACAAAATAAGCGAGAATTGGAATCCCAGATTGGACTTAACGGCAGAGCTGGAAATGCTACGTTTATGTCCGTCCATGATGAAATAGTACCACCTCGAGAAAATATCCTCTAACTCAACTTGCCTGAACTATTAAAACAACTAACGGGTGAGCGTAGACACGTACATTGCGCTATTTCCCGCCTATTTCACATTGGAAGGCCGTTTCCAGCAGCCGTTGAATTATTATCGGGGATCCCCGATAATAATTATTCTATTACGAAATTCCTTCGTTTGTGACACATAGACATTTTCGAGCTTAACCATTCACAGGTATAGTTTACTAGTCAGTTACCAATGCAACGGTGTAAAAATCTCCAAATTTTTTAAAAATTGGGGGCGCTCTTCAAAAAAATGTGCTAATATTGCTTTAAATGCGAAGACTGGATCGCTATTGTGTGTTAACATTACGGTGGTGTTCGTCTCTACATTCAAAGCGAGGACCGGTTTAAGATAGTTCCCATACAAAGCGGGGACAAATTGACAAGCGAGGTCCAAATATGTGGTCCTCGCTTTGTGTACCTTGGTATGGTGGTCGTATGCCTATATGGCGCCTGTGGGGGCGAATTCCTCGCTATGTAAGGGCTCTACAAAAACTCCTCGCTTTGCCTTTGACGTGCATGTTTTGTCCTCGCTTTCTCTGTGTGTGTTTTTACATAGGACCTCGCTTTGTATATGAAAACACGCAATGCTGCATCGGGATCGGGTTTTGGTCAATTCATGGATCCACGGTTTCCATCGCCCATATCGGACAACTCCATTTTCGGATGGTGGATTAATATGTCGACTGTAATTCTAGAGTGTTGTTGCATTGCCATCTTTCAAAATTTCGGCATTCCATACAGGTGTACATTTAAAGCAATAATAGCACATTTTTTAAAGAGACCCCCATTTTTTTTAAAATAAGATTTTCGGACAATTGCCTTGTTAATTGTCTAGTTAAGTATACCTGTGAATGGTGAAGCTCTAACTTGTCTATGTATCGCAAAATAAGGAATTTTGTAATTAGGATTATTAATATAGTATCCTGATAATAATTCAGTGGCTGCTGTAACCGTCCTTCCAATATGAAATAGCCGGGAAATCAGCGCCATGTATGTGTCTACACTCATTCATTAGTTGTTCCGTTAATTCAGCAAGTCCAGTAAGAGGTCATTTTCGTGAGGCCTGAGTTGGCACCATTTCACGATGGACGGACAGAAATTTAGCGTTTCCAGCTCCACCGTTAAATTACAATTATGGATCCCAATTCTAATTCAGTACAAAGTCGCTTCTTTGACAAATACATATTTTTGAGCATTACCGGTCGCAGGTACAGTTTACAAGACAATTACCAACACAACTGTGCAAAATAACTCAAATTTTGAAAATTGGAAGCACTCTTCAATGTGCTATTGTTGCTTAAAATTAAATGCATAGTGGAATGTTAAATATATAAAAAATATGTTTAGAAGAGTAATACACATCATATTTGATTTTTCTTCACGAACGTATTTACTGAAATGAAAATTTTAGCTGATCCAGCATTTTCTAAAATCCCATGTAAACAAGGTAACGACATTCAAGCAGTTAGCGCAGACACTATATATCTTGACTCTACGATCTATGTAGAGACAAGATGCAATATCCTCAATTAAAAGAAACCAGGCACTAATAAGACAAGGCCATCTTATAGACAACTGAATTAAAAATCTAGACATTAAAATGACCCATGTGTGGGTTCTATGAAAATAATCCCTAAAATGATTGCTGTCAATGACGAACGGTGTCGGAAGGCTGATTTCAACTTTAGAAACGCCCTTTCTAGCCCACGTAAGAACTATTGGAGTACATTTTCTTAACGATTTATGATATTGGACATAATTGGTCTAGGAAGCAGCGAGAGCAATTAATATGACAGAAGGTTGTCCCACATATTTGAACAGGCTTGTAGCGCCTACATACACAGTTGTTCATGCATGAATTTCAAACCCTGTTTTATAATATTTGTTCGTTGTCCTTGGATTGGAGCAACTCGATCCGCTTCGTTGTCTTAACTAGACGAAGTTCGAGGACCCGCCATCCGCACCATTGGCTTTCCTCAAAAAGACCTTATCGCACATCAGATCCAGCCTCTGGGAACCCTCAGAGAAGTTGGAGCTCTTACATTGTTCCACCGTGTGTACTATGGAGAGGGCCTAGAACTTCATAGTTAGTTAGCCATCAGAGATCATCTGCCCGCATCTGGAATGCTCTTCCAGAAGCGGGCCTGTTTGAAAAAGGAGGAGTTTAATCGCTATCTCGGCGCCAACCGATCAGCACTATCCTAATTGGGTTGTTGCTGTTAATGCCCAGACATGCTTTGACATAAAAATAATCAAAATATGAATTGATTGACGAGGTGTTAAAATGGTTCATGTTGAAATTTGACAGAATGTGTGTTGTTCATGACGAAAGGTGTGGGCGGATTGAGTATGAAATGTTTATTTGTAAAACTACCAACTATACTAGATTTCACGACTAGATCATATTCATGTGATGGTATTCAAAGAGCAGCACGGGGCTATAGTAGACTTCAAATTAAGTGAGAGTTCTTGCACATGTCCACGGGGTGATATTGATATGAAGGTTCAATCCTCGGCCATGCGGAGACTAGGCCTTTGTTGCCATTACAAAACATATTATAACCACGCTACAAAGTTACTGCACAGAATCGACTTACTGGAAACTGATGAATTCAGTTCTACAATGGTCTGTTAATGATGAAAAGACTTATGCCATGGTTGGCCGGGATGTCAAGGAAATCATAATCCGTTTTGCGCTAATCCTCTAATATAAGGTTGGCACATTTTGGATGACCAAATAAAAACAAATAATAGTTGTGTTATGTGTGCATTGATATTAGAATACATTATTTATCCTATGCTGTGATAATTAATGATAGTTTGAAGTGTCAAAGGCAAGTTATGTTCAATGAAATAATTGCTGGTGATTTCATCCTGATACTTCAGCTGAAACGCCTAAGCTATCTTTGATGTAAAATAACGTATTTTATGTCAACATTTATTTACTAGCTACATTACTATAAATTGTATGAATACCATAAACTTTTTTACCTGTGGCTATTAAGATAATTCCTCTTACCTCTCACGGTGAATGGACAGGCCTAAAACTTTTAATGAGGTCTCACTTATTTTGAAATCTACTATACACAAAGGTCCGTGGCCTATAGTTTTGCTGTATAGATGGGTGCAAATAAATGACAACAAATTATTGTAACCCTTTCATACATTAAGGTCCAATGATTGGGGCATTTGCACAAAAGTGTACAGAGTGATGGAATTTATCGCTTTGCAAACAGTTACCGGGTACAGCTTACCTATAGAAATATTGGGTTGGTACATTTACTGCACCCACTTTGCCTGCTCCCAGTCGAATTCAGCAGCCTTGACGGAATAAAGTGCACGTGATACTGTACTTTATTCCGTCAAGGCTGCTGAATTCAACTGGGAGCAGACAAAGTGGGTGCAGTAAATGTACCAACCAGGAAATATTTTTGGTTGCATTCTCTCAATCAAGTTGTTGAAGTGAAATTCATTTTTAAACACGAAGGTGTGCTTCAAATACGTAAATCTCAATTCAAAAAGGAAATAACGACACGAAATCATATAACTCGACTCTACCGATGAACTTCTCACGGTTATTCCGTTTATGTTCATAACGTCTGCTCACGTAATCCACGTTTGTATATAATGGGTGGAGTAGAGGCTAAGAACACGGGGGACACTACTCAAATAGCAACATTTGTCAGATTTTATTAAAGGATATTCTTCACACAGAATATATGGAGCGGAGGCCGGGAAAAGCGTACGCTATTATTATTGACTTTGCAATCGGTTTTAATGAATATATTACACATAATGTACTGACTGTATAATGGATGATATTGATTATTGATGACGAATGATTTGCCGCTTAGAATCGTACTGGAGTAACTTTGTATATCGTTTTCTTATTTTCAGCTATGTAAATGTATTTATTTTCTCCTATTATGAGCCAAATTTTGCTGGAAAAAGTCCTTCGGAGAGGCGTATTTTTCATTTGTTAGCATGAGAATTTAGTGGGCGTTGTAAAAATCGTTGTTTTTTTTGACGGCGTCATTTTGAATGCGGTAGGCCTAGAACCGATTTTTCCATTTTTTATAATTTGCCAATGTAGTCGTGTAGATTGTACTCCAATCGACCAGTAGGGTTTGGGTTAAAAAAATTCCACGCTGCTAAAGTGTTTTCGGGGGGGGGGGGTCCACACGGACCCCTATACACTAATGAGGTGCGCTAAACCTTATCCACTTAAGGGTTAATAACACCAAACCGAATTATGAATTACGCTATTATTACTGTCGATTTTGTTAACAAAGAAATTGATCAAATGAGTGATAAGTAGGCCACCGGCCTTGATGATCGAAGTTGTAAAATAAGTTGAAAATTGCCAAACCTGTTTAAGATTATGAATGTCTTTAAAGACTGATGTATCCCTTCGTAAATGGAAGGAAGCTAAAATTGCTCCTCTTCATAAAGGCGGTGATACTAATAAATTTTAGACCAATTGCCATCCTTCCTATTCTAATTAAAATAATTGAAAGGACCCTTCACCAACATTTGTATGACTATTTGAATTACCAAGACTTAATTGATGAAAACCAATCAGGTTTTCGATCATGTCATTCAACTGAGACATGTTTAATTGCTACAGTTAACGTTTGGAGTTCAGTGTAATATGAATTCCGTAAAGATGACCGGTGTGGCAGGAGATATAGTCCGCCGGACTCACAGTCCGCCTACAACGGAGAGGAATAGGGCACTCTATTTAGTTGACTATTCACACAACATTAGTTTCACGGTTTACTCTGTTGTCGTCTATGAAGCCCGGACTATGGTTCCTGCCAGACCATCTCTCCTTTTACACCGGTTATAGACTTTTGCAAAGCGTTTGACACGATAAACTACTATATTCTGTACTGTAAACTGCAAAACTTGGGTGTTTCAAACTCTGCCCTCTGCATGTGCATTAGAAATTCTTCTTTCACATGCATGGCAAACCTCCGGACAGCTTGAACTGACCAAGAATTCAAAACAAAATCAAATTCATAGTGGGTTTGCACGTAGCAGACATATAAATCATAAAAAATATTGAAATTAATAAACAAATAAAATAGAAAACAAGCATTAATCGTTCTACACGTTTCTAAAAGGCAGGGTACCGCAATTTCGAAGTTTCAAAGATTTATGTGTCTGCTAGTAAAAGTTGTATAAGATATTTTAGAAAAAAAAAATACCAAAGACATAATTTACATCTGCGCGTACAATATAGAATTTTTATTTACGGATCGATCGAAAGACGGAATTGTATGTTCCACGCACAGGTACACAACTCGCTCGAAGAATTCTAAATTGTAGATTTTAGTGCATTAGGCAATACATATTTGTCACCCTCTTTTACTTGTCTCCGAGCATGTCTCTTTCTACCATATTCATCGACCTCTCTTTCTCTGTCCTTTTTTCTTGTCATTCTTCTCCAACCTACAGAACCACAAGACAGACCCTAAACGTCTCCCGTCTCGCTCCCAACTCGTCCCTCTACCCTGCGTTCTCTTTATAGTTCTGTGCGTTTATCTTTCCCCTTTCATTATTATCTCTCAGCTGCTTTCTGTCCTTTCATTTCCCCCATTCTTTTCTTTCTTGTTACTTTTTTTTGTATCTACTATTTCTGCTGTTGTTAATTTTGTTTTAGATGCCGTTGGACTGTGTGGTTTAAAAGGAGTTAGAGACAAAAATTAATCTGACTAGTAGAAAAAAATCTTGTGTATTTACCAAGTAAGCGTTATTAGTCTTGGCAATTAATTTAATTCATCTGTCTACCAACAGATAGAAGTGAATAACATTGCAAAATCAGTATGTGCCTATCCAGCGGCGCTGGGAATGGGGAAAGGGGCAAAGCTCCCCCTCGTAATATTTTTTTGAGAGAAATCAAGAAGGAAGAGTGTATATTTTTGTTAAATCAGCCCCTGTTAAGAAGATGCGTTCAATAATATGAATAGGCCAAATTTATGTTGTTTTGTCTGTTTATTTGGTTGTTGTTTTAACCCTCGTCCGACCAAAGGGGGATTGGGATGATTCCCTATGGCACAAAAACGCAGGCTTTTATGTAATTGCAAGTTCATCCTTTGCGGTCATTTTAGCGAAAAAAAATGGAGGCACCACCTTCAGGTAGTCCATCTAGAAGGACCCTCGTTCCCCCTGTGTTCGCGCTCGGTGGCTAGGCCAGTGGGGAACGAGGGTCCTTCAAGATGGACTACCTTCAGGGTGATCAGGGTGTCCCGTCAAAGTCGGAAAGTACGGGGGTTGGTTGTCATCTGCCTATATAGAGCAGGAGCAGAATATCATAGGGGCTTTATTTAAGGAATTCGATTACCCTCCCTCACTACAGAAAAGGTTTAACACCTTTGGTAGTTAGTATGGACCCTCTACATCAATGCTAGGTAGTAAGTACTCTCAAATTGTGGTATCACTTTTTCAATAGGGGTCAATTTAATTACACAGGGGTCAAACTTTTAAAATGACCACTCATGTTGAAATGTATGCCATATTGTCCATCTAATCATAAGGATTCCAAACATGTATAGTTTGTACCACCTATATATGACCATTGGTTTTAGAGTTATAGGGTAAAATGACTATAAAAATGGTAAAAAAGGTCAATCTCAAATTGTACAGGTGTCAACATTAAAAGTTAATCTGATTGTATTGTAAATAACTGCAAAATATTGCCTAAGGTAAGACGACTCCCAAAAAGTATCGTTTTGATGATGTTAAATGTTTACTTAGCGGAGATAAAGGTCAAAGAAGGTCAACACCACTTGGATTATGTTGCCCTTATGACTTCTATTTTGTTTTTTGTGCGGGCATTAACATGACAACTATGCAACTTGCTAGATTGTCACGAACTATTCCTTATTTTGACACATAAGCCTAGATGAACAACTTCTTTCATTTTTTACCAAACATTGGATGCAACTTCTCACTTCTGATTTTGACCCGCCTGTAGCAAATAGAATTTTTTACCATTTAGCGCATTTTTTAACGCACTATAACTAACTCCCAAACCAGATGGTCATAGATGGTACAGAATATATAGTTTTTTGGAATCCTTATGACTAGAGGGACATAATATGGGTATACATTTCAAATTATTGGAGCGCCCGCTGTTGTAACTCTTAAATTGGCCCTCTATTAGAAGGACCGACAGCACACAATTTGAGAGTATCTAACTGTCTAGCGTTGATATAGGTTCCATACTAACTACCAAAGGTGTCAAACCTTTTCTGTAGTGATGGGGAAACGATGATTTTTACGGCTGGGTCCGTGCGCGCTCCTCTATATACTTTACTGTGTAAATGTCAGAAATGGTACTTATGCTACTTTTGAAGCTAACGCGTAAGCAAATTTGACATATTTATTTTTTTTCCCCTTATTTTTTAGAGTAATAACATGTGTAGCTTACTTGGCACGCCATGCTGCCACATAAATGACCCATTTTCCTTGCATGAATGCGAAAAAAACTGCCCTCTTGATTTCGGAGATTTTTTCGATACGCGACATTTATTCTTCGAAATCTCAGTATACCGTTGCAGAATTGTTAAAGGACATAATGGTCATGAAAAAAATTGACTAATGAACATGAGCCTTTCTGAAATCCACTTTCGCATAGAGTTTGAAAAAACAATTTGGATGTTTACATTCAGTGATTTCAGTAAGGGGCCTTTTCCTTATGTCATTTTTATTCCTTATGTTCCCCTTAAACTTAATATTTTGTACTTTCATATGAAGTAAAGGACATGTAGCTACTACACTGAATCCAATACAAGGTGAGGTTGTCCTAATTAACGAAAAACACAGGGGTGGGAACACCCCCCGTCGTGAATGCTGTGGGAAAAACCTCTATGGGTTGGACGAGGGTCTAAACGTGCACATATTAACATTTTAAAAACATAGAAGGGGGCGTTACAGCGTGTCAAGCCCTGTACAACCTTTATTGTGTTTATATACAGTTACACATACAGTGTGAGTAAAAAAAAAAAACGCCTAGCATTCAGAATACAGAAATAATTAAATAGTTAAGAATTATTTTTGCTCAAATGTTTGGCTTTGGTTAAAAAGAGGAAAACCTGGCTTTCAGATACAGCGTTATTTGGTGTGCATTTTGATTTTGGAGGAAGAAGTTATGCCTATTTTGCTGAGAGACTTCAAAATCACCTGTTTGGCCGATTTTGGACCAAAGATGGCATCGTTTACATAGGAGTAGCAGGTGTCTTAGCAGTGATTTGAGTAAATATATTGTTAATGACAATCGTAAGTGTTGGGAGAATAATGAGGATTATAACACTAATATATGCCGAGATTACAAAAGGAAAATGCTGATGTGAAGAAAAAATTCCCAAATTTGGCCTAAATAATAAAGTCTAAGATAGCTGGTGTAAGCTCCACATTTTACTTTGGTTTTCGCAAAAAAAAAAATGTTTTAACTCAACAAAGTCTTGTGGAGGTAAAGTGAAACCATAGAAGGTTTTGTATTCCGCTAGATAAAAACATGGCGATATTTGAATTTTAAGTTTTAATTTCAATTTATTTACAGACAACTTCAGCTTTAGTTCTCATAATTATGGACGCTGAGTATACGGTATTTGTGCCAAATATTACGCTTATAGATGTAAAACAATAAAATCTATGAGGCAGTTTCATTATGATTTCATCATGAACTGAGACATTGATATGGAGTGAATTTCAATACTGACATGTCTTTATGGATTGACACTATATGGTAATTATTTGTTTGAATATTATTTACTTATATAATTTATGTTACACAATAGAGCGCATTTATTCAAATCTGAGATGTTTTTGTCGAGAAATCGATACAATCTGAAATTGCATGTGTTAATTGGTTCTTGTGGCTATAGATGTGTTATGGTATATCGTCGGTGTCAGTCTCCTCGCGCATTGTATGGCTAAAATCGGGCCGAACAGAATTTAGTCTTTCCGTAAAATTGACATAGTGTCTGAACCCAAAGTCCGAAAGACACTCAAATTAAAATCTTCTGATAGCCTGGTTATCCCTGTAAACACATAAGAAGAACATTCAAGGCAAATAACGTTCAACCTTGAAGGAAAATTCTTTCCTGATGTAGGGTTTTTATTTACTCACACACTGTACAGGTTTAGCAACAGAGGGGCCTTAGCGTGTATAGGCCATATATAATTCAAAAGGGATTTCAGCACTTTTATGCTCAAAGCTTAAGTGTGAAATGTTTAAAAAGTTAAAACTAGATGTTCTAGAGCGGCAAACCATCAAGATTTATGGCAGTTACAGTGTTAGGTCGACAGTAACTCATTTCATTAATATCAAAGGCAAAGAGATTTGGTTTTTGCATTAGAAGGAATGGGCGGCCAAAATCGCCAATGGTGTCTTAAACTTTGAAACTTTTCGATTCTTTGGAGATCGGATTCACGCCCAACTCCCCCGTTTGTGCCGCTGTGCATTTTAAACAGGCCATGCTCTCTTTTCATTTCCTTTCCAGCTTATTTTCATTTTCGCATCTTGCCATCATAAACATCATTTCTTGTTTATTGTTAATTTATGTGATGTTACAGCTCACAGTTCGAAGTTGCTTCCAAACTCCGCAAACTCCACCATTTCGTGGCATATGCTAAAGATCGGGATGAATGCAACACCGGTAGGTCTGCAGGAATACTTCTAAAAGTGTCGAGACAATTAAAAATAATTACCGTAAAACAACAAGCGGGCTGACAGAAGGCAGAGATGATTGGTTCGTTTGATCGCATGATTTCTTTTGATTGCTTTTGACTTCAACATAAGTCATGTGTCAAATTAATGAGCTTTTTTAATTCAATTGACAATGCAGTTGCAATGTGTGAATTTGTCAGCTGTGAACAGGAAATCAAAGGGTGAGGAAAATAGTTTTGAAAAAACAAGCGGCGCAGGTCGGCGCTGTGGCAGTATGGGGCGACAATGGTGTTCGCCGCATACCAGCGCACGGCAGCGCACCCCGCCCAGCGCAGCGCACCGCAGCGCAGCGCAGCCCAGCCCAGCGGAGCGCACCGAAGCGCGGCGCCGCAGCACAGCGCAGCGCAGCGGCACACAGCAGCAGCCCAGCGAGCGTCAGCGCGGCGGCACCGCACCGCAGCGCAGCACAGCGCAGCGCAGCCCAGCCAGCGGAGCGCATCCGGAGAGCGGCGCACGCGAGCACAGCCAGCGGAGGCGCAGCCCAGCGCAGCGCGAGCGCACCGCAGGCGGCGCACGCAGCACAGGCAGCGGAGCGAAGCCAAGCCCAGCGTTTTTACGCACCCCCAGCGCGGCGCACCGCAGAAGCGGCAGCGCCAGCGGAGCGCAGCGCACCTCATCTCTATCACCCTAACATCATACATCTCATCTCATCCCATCCCATCAATCTTATTCTCACCTCATCTCTTCTCACCTCATCCACCACTCAGCCATCTCATCCTAGCTCATTTTTTATCTCATCTCTTCTCGCTCAACCTCATCTAAACTCCATTCATCTCGTCTATCTTCACTCTCATCTCACCCCCCCCCCCTCCACCTCATCTCATCTCTTCTCACCGCATCTCACCTGATCTCATCCACCCAATGTCAAATAGAAAACAGAAACCGAACAATATGCAGGGCCTCAAACTTTGAACACTTTAAAAACTTGAGACCAAGGGCTCCAATTATCCACTGAAATCTATGCTTAAGCGGACACCGGCACATTTTCAACAAAATAAGATTTTTTGCCAATTTGCTCTCAATGAGAGAGATTACACCGCAGTAACAATATTGACCTACTACGCATTCAATTACATCACTTAGCCCAAATTCTTACAACATATCTGACATGACAAATTTCAAACAAAAACCGTGCGTCGAGTCGGACAATACCTCACCTCTACCTCTACGTTGTCTCAGCATAATCCTCCAAATAGGAGTTTGCTAATGGAACTACTGGGATGCTCTTGTGCGGTGCCAGAGTGCTGTGCTAAAATATACAAGGTGCAAGTAAAAACAGGGAGCAATTGATGTGTGTTGCTAACAGCTTCCCTGAAGGCCAGCTGAGGAGCTGTGAGGACATTTCCAGGAAGGTTGTTCCACCAGTTGACAGTGCGTGGAAAATAAGAGAACAGGTACAGCTGGATGCGTGATTGGATGGGTAGGAATTTCAGGGGTGATTACGATCTAGTTCTGCTAGGTGCCAGTGGAAAAGCTAGTCAGATTGAGTTTTATTGATATCTGTTGATGATGGATTGCGTACATCAAAGGAGGCTTAGGCTTGTCGTCTGTCTCAGAGATGGCCAGTGGTGTCTTCAGCATGTTGGTAAACGCTTGTCTCTCCTTTGATAGGTATTGATGACGAAGCGGGCTGCGTCTTGAAGTCTCGATTGGTGATATACTTCTTGGTGTATGGATTCCAATTGGTGCGCAGTATTCCAGGTGTGGACGAATGAGGGAGAAATATGCTGCTGTGCAGTCTGCGGGAGCTGCATCTGAGGTTACGCCTGATTAGTCCCAACATTCTGTTGGCTTTTGCAGTGATGTTGTTTATGTGCGTATTCCAAGACAGATTGTGGTTCAACGTCAAAACTAGGTATGGGTATTCCTGGACCTTGGAAAGAAGACTGCCTCCAGGAAATATGCATTGTTGATGGTGTGCGCTTAAGGCGAACTGAATGGTATGGACTATGTCTGTGTTAAAAATATCATATTCCAATTAGGGACCATTGATGGAGTGAATCAAGATCCTGTTGTAAGGCTTTGGAGTCATCAATGTTGTTAATTGGTCTATAGAGTAGACAATCATCAGCGAAAGAGTCTAATTTTAGATGAAATACCAGATGACAAGTCGTTGATAAATGTTAGAAACAAAAACAATGACCAAGCACTGTTCCTTGGGGGACACATGATGAAACTGGTACCCAGTTTGATGACTCGCCATCACCATGACACGCTGAGATCGTTTCTGTGAGAAAGTTATCAATCACGGACAGGAGTGAGCCTCTGATTCCGTAATGGTTCAGCTTTGAGTAGACGTTGGTACGTACTCTGTCAAACGGCCTTTGAAAAAGTCTAGTCAATTGCGTCGACTTGCTCTCCCCTATCCAGTGAGATTGCTAGGGGATCATTGGAAGTGATGATAAGTTGCGTTTCGCAGACCTCCCTGATCTGAATCCATGTTGTTCATCTATGATGATGTGTGTTCCTCGAATGGTCATTATGTGACTGTATATTATGTGCTCTAATGTCTTGCAACCGACTGACGTGATGGAAACCGGACGATAGTTAGATGGTACATTACGCTCTCCGTTCTATAGATTGGCTGTATGTTAGCGGTGGCCAGTCTTCAGGAAACCCCCCCAGTATCTATGGAGCTTGAAATATGACGGATCAGGGATGGGTGCATCTCCTCACTTAGATCCTTTCAGAACTGCGAGTTGACAGTCCATCAGGACCTGTAGCCGTTTTGACGTGTAAGGTATTCAACATAGTTTCAGAACGGCTTACCACGAAATGGTTATGTGGTCAGCGGTACGATGTTTAGAGGTTCCATGGTGGACACAGTTGAGGTATCTTCCTCAGTGAACACTGAGCGGAATTGTTCATAAAACATTCAGCTTTTCCTTTGCTGTTGAAGATCACTTTTGAGACCGTCTTTAAAGAGGAGATTGATGTCGAGTCTTGTTTTTTGGCCTTTATGTATTCCAAAATGCGCTGTTGGATTGTCGTTTCATCAAATCATGTTATTCTGGAATGACAGTAATTCTGACGAATGAGTTTCTGAGTAGTTTTTCTGGTACTCTCTGAATGAAACGCCAGTCAGCAGGTGGTTGCTTAACTTAGCCTTATTGTATAGGCTCTGCTTTTTCCTACTCATACGCTTATATTTTTCTTGAGATCCAGGGATTACAATGTGTGTACTGTCAGCTTAGCTGGTATATGTTTGTCCATGAGGATAGAACTTTGGAGTTAAAGGGAGTTCCACATATCTTCAACACTCAGGAGGGTGGATTGGGTGTCTAGAAATTCATCTTGGAAGTGAGCAGTCCTGTTCAAGGAGCGTGTATCTGCTTTGCTAAAGATGTACACTTTCCTACGGACTTTTTTTATTCATGCCTTGGTTGTGTTGATTGTAAAATACACTGTAATGGTTCACTCAAAAAAAAAACCGGCCAATAGCTGTACATTTGCCAATATAGTTAGGGTGAGAGGTAACTACCAGGTCGAGTATGTTCTGGTGGAATCAGTAACTCTAGTGGGTCATTGTTGACTTGATCGATCAGATATTCATTACAGATATCGAGTAAAAGCGACCACTGATGGTTCAACAGATAAGGTTTAACACTGCCGGTTGGCCCCAGTCTATTCCAGTTAGATTGTAATCGCCTCCTATAATCACAACTGCATTTTTAAATATGCATTGTAGTTCAGACATAAATCGGAAATATCTGTTAGGTTTTTTTGAGGGGATTAGGTGGTCTATAAAAATGACCCTATGACCAAGGGCTTTTGACCATGGATGTGGATTCACTAGAAATTAGCTCAGCATCGGTAGTGTTAATATTTAATTCGTAGCTATGAGTGAGTCTCTAATCATCACAAAAACACCTCCCTTGTTACCTTGGCCTCTGTCTTCCGAAGGTGATAAAACCAGGCGGAGTTATTTCTGTGGTTTTAAAACAGAAACTTTTTAATGGATTCTGTACCAATCACAAGGTCGTTGTGCAAGTCTATCAAGGCCTCCAGTTGTGTAACTGGCAAATACACAAACACAAACTTGACGACAATAGCATTTTAATTTGTGATTCGTACGTTTCTTTGAAGTTGGGTGGTTGGAGCCCGGTTAGAGGGAGGCGTCAGTTGGTGAGAGGGGTCTAATGGTGGACTAAAACCTCCGTACTTGTAGTCGATTGAGTAGTGGAGTCACTGAGACTACTAAAAGAGTTTGTTAGCGAAATCGTAGAAAATGAATGGAAAAGGAGGGGCTAACATTGGGTAGCCAATCGGTTTGCAGACCATGTCATACTTGATTAGCGTTGGCTTCGTACATTTCAAAAAGGCAGCGTAAACAATCGGTGTGGTACCAGCCTTGACATTGATCACACTGAAGGCAACGTTTGCCCCATTGGCTGCGTTTGGTGATATGAGGCATGGGTACTTTATTGGGCGGGGCCCAGGATTAATTTCGAGCGCCTGCCCGAAGTAGAGCGCTGATCAGAAACGAGTTGTCTTTTCAATATTCCATTTTTGGTTTTAATCGGTTGTGCCTGATAATGATGCTATAAAGGTTCATGATTTTGGATTTCAACAGATGGGCGTTTGAAGAAAGTTGATCATGAAGGTTAAAAACAATCCAAGTTCATTGATCCAGTACAATAATATAATAGTGGGGTTAAACAAGTGTTCAGTAGAGTATCCTTTGAAGCAGTATTATGCTGGGTGATATGGTTTGCCCTACTACAGTCAAGATACTGATTACATATGAGATTTGACCTTATCATGTTTTCAGAGAGCGTTCGTATGATTCCGTTTGGCATAAATAGGACTCGCAAAAAAGAGACGGCAGTTAGAATTGCCTGACTCCAAAAGGTTCACACTCTGAGGCGTACTTCTGCACGGGTGATTAATAACAACGCGAACCTCGAATTTAAATGATATTTCGTATTGGTTTGTGAAACTTGGGGTTTTACATCAAACATGGTACTAAGCAGACTTAGCGAGAAGGAAACCCGGGGATTATACACCACGTATTCGCGCCACAATTTGTTATCATAGCGTAATGGGGGGGGGGGGGGGGGGGTGGTAAGTGCATTGAACTTAAACTACTTGCGACAGAACCTCCCATAATCCCCCCTTTAAAATTTCTGGGCAATAAAACAAATATTTTTTTATTTATGGCTCTACACTAACATAATACCATAACCCGATGGCCCCCAAATGAACTCTGTTACATGGTAAACTTCGAAGGGGGTACATATGGAACTCTAGAAGCCGCGAGATGTATCGGGAGCTATACCCGGATTCTCCGCCAATTTGTTATGGTGAAACGTGTGTGCTCATCCCAAATAGAGCACCAAGCAGAACTAGGCGAGAGGATGCAGGATCGCGGGAATTTTTGGGGGTTAAAAGAACCTAGATTTCCCCGGGTCGGAAAATTTAGTGAACAGTATTCGCCAACAACACATTCATAATGAAACCAAATCACGCACCAACGTTTACTCTTTCCATTTAGAAATTTATGTTATTCTACACTTTTTTATATTGCTTAATGAGTATTATAATAGAGATTATTAAACTTTTATACGGCTTTCACTATATCGATACAATATTAAAAGAATCACAAGACCTTGATAAGTACATATACATCATTACAACTTTCACTATAAACAAAGCGTTCAGGTCGCCTATAATTTAACATGCGAGCTAAAGCCCACTACTCAGCGATATCTTCAAAAATGTAAACAAAAACCGCGCCCCTATTTTTTTTTCACTGCCGTTTGGATTTGTTGTAGAAAAAGTTCCCCTGTAAGTAGCTAAGATTAATACAACACCGTATTAAATTTGGTAAAAGAAATGATGTGATTTATGCTTTGGCTTACTATAAAAGTCGGGGGATGTGCACTTTTTTTCAGTGTCTGTTTTGTTTCACAAAGACAGTAATAAAAAGGTGTTGATATGACCCTAACACTAGCAATTTAGAAACCAAATGGGAATTTTGAATTTTGGGAAAAATGCTGAATTGTGGCTCTTAATTAATGGACCTTCAGAACCTATGGAAGCACGTCCAATTTCGTTATGTGTATCATCAAACTGCTTGGTGATGGTTGTTTCTTCTTCTTCTTGTTTTAATTACTTGAAATCACGCCATTTCGTGTTCATAAAGTTCGTTGTTGTTTTGGTCAATTCAGAATCATCCCTTAATTAATGGCGGAAGAAAAAGTACTGATAGATTTCGTGATTATATTTATAGCGGTTAGCCTTCTGTTACATATCAATTTAAAGGCATACGAGGAGACTTTCTGAGGATTTGCACTTGATCGGTTGTACAACACCTGCCGAGAACGTTTATTGGACAAACAAGACGTAAGAAAACGAGGGTTGAGAAATAGAAGGCCTGGACTCCAAAAATAAACTCAGTGTTTATTAGGCTTTCTGTTGGTCTCCACTGAGATGTGGTAACATGTTATTACTTTATCTTCACCTTCAATGCTCCTGTTTGGAGTTCCTCAGGGATCAGAGCTTGAGCCACTGCTTTTCATTATATATTCACGCCCTATTGCTGATATTGCTCGTAAACATGGACTTAATGTGCACTTATATGCAGATGACACGCAACTCTATTTTTCTTATGATATGAATTCCCCTGACGATGAATCAGCTGTGCGGTCAAAATTGAATGTTGTGTTGCAGACATTAAGTCCTGGATGACTGCTAACAAACTTAAACTAAATGATGACAAAACTGAACTTGTCATGTTCACAACTAAGCATTTGCATGCTAAAATCCAGGATAATCATATTCAATTGCCAACACTAATGTTCAGTCTACACATTCTGCTCGCAATTTAGGGGTATTTCTTGATGAAAACATATCAATGGCTGAATAAGTGAAGAAAATTTGTCAGTCCGCTTATTTTCAAATTCGTAACATCAGCTCAATCAGAAAAAAAATTTCTGACGACACTGCCTCAATTCTTGTTCATGCCCTTATCACCTCCCGACTTGACAATGGAAATGCTCTTTTGTATGGAATTTCTAACAAACTTCTTGGTATACTTCAGCGAACACAAAATGCAGCCGCTCGTGTTCTCTCAAAAACTCGCAAATATGACCACATAACTCCAACTCTTATGCAACTTCATTGGCTACCCATTCGACAACGCGTACGGATCCAATTCAAGATTCTGCTGCTAACATGGAAAGCACTGAATGGACTTGCACCATCTTACATTAATGATCTTCTTACGCCATACTTGCCAACCTGGACTCTCAGATCGTCAGATAAACTTCTCTTGTCAGTACCCAGAACCTTATCATCATTTGGTGATAGAGCTTTTTTATTCGTGTGCACCAAAATTGTGGAACTCGCTTCCTATAAATATTCGCTGTTATGTTTCAGTTAATGAATTTAAGAACAGTCTTAAGACATATTTGGGCAAGAGTTCCATATGTACCCCCTTCAAAGTTCTATACATGTCACAAATTCTTTTATATTTTTGGCCTTAGGGTTAGGGTATTTGTTTGTGTTAGGCCATAAATAAAAATGATTTGTTTCCTGTGGGATTTTAAAAGGGGGTACATATGGAACTCTTTCCCATATTTGTTTCAATCTGCCTTTAATATTTAAATTATTGCATTTTCAATTATTGCTTTTTGACTCTCTAATGTAAGTTTGTTCAAGATCTATTACTTGTAGTGTTTTTTGGCTCCTTCCTCCTTCAGGTTACATTTTCATGTTGACATATTGTTTCTTGTCTTTTACTTTTTTTTTTGTAACTCCTTTGTACCGCGCCTCGAATAGGTTGCCTAATAGATGGCGTTTTATAAATGCATTAATTATTCGAGGGGGGCCATTCTTCAGGGGGGGCCGGCCAAGATAGCGTCGGTTTTTTTTGCCGGTCCCATTGTTTAAGCACGTAATCACGAAAACTTGACAAAATTTCTAAATATTGCCTTTAAAAATATTTTAATATCAATCTTTTTTCCACTCTAAATCACGGGAGTTGAAGAATCACTCCAGTGTGTAAAGTTTTCTTTGTCTGATAACGGTACAAAACGGGCATCCCATTTTGAACGTGGCTGGTTTGACCTCATGTTCCATCGCAGGGTCACCGCTATTTATAGCTGCGGACCATGACAGGCCCGGTCCAGTTTAGCGATGCACCACCGTGGAAGATTCGTGTGACCTAGCATGTAGCATCCTCTCATGTCCGGTCCGTTAAAAACCGAATTTGATGATAGTTTTGCAGCACAATTATGCACCCCCGACTACAGCAAGGCAATTTAGATCGGTCGCGACTCTCCGGAATTCCACTCGCCACTCACTGACTATTTATAAACGAGCTACAGTGACTTCACTGTTCCGGCTCGTCCAATGACTCGTTCGGCAGTTTTGGCGCTTGAATGAGCTTGGTGCCGCCACAGCCTGTTTTTCTTCTTCTTATTATTATTATATTATGTTTTATATTAGACAGAAAGTTTAATTTTGACTTAATATTCTTAAAGGGGCACTTCATAACCCCAACTTACCTAAAAAAAAACAAAACCAACTTAAAATAATAAAATAACCTTTTTAAAAAAAAAAACAGAATATAAACACGATGAAGAGAAAACCAATTGAAATAGGTAAGTTCTCAGCTTTGGGTGTCTACCTGGCTTGTAGAGGTCCTTCTAGTAGGACTTAGTCACTGGGACTAAAGTTAAGTCGTGACTAAATTCTTGTGAGACCGGCCAAAGGTTTTAAGAATCAGTGAGTATTACAGATTATATGGCGCCAATATCTCACAATGGTCAAAAAGTCCCTGTTGTATCCCTAGAAAAGAAAATGAAGAGAACTAAATTTTGAACTTGCATGCAATCGGCCCTCAGAGATTATACACCGCACTGTTAAACATGTTCATAAAAAAAAAACGTCGTTTTAACTTTGGGGAGTCCCAGTTTGCCAGTTAAGACGGACGTGTTAATGAACATTGTTAATAGTGCACTTACCTGGCCGCGGTAAGGAATAAAAAATTATTGGGTGCCTACTTTCTTGCATGGCACCCCTGAAAAAAGCTGCTTTAAATGTCTGACAATGCACTAGTTATTTAAGAAAGTTTTGGAAATTTAATGATTGTGACATGTAGGACTGGTATGTTTTCTCAAAGGTAGTGTACTTGGACAACAAATGAGACATTTACTATGCGCTCAGAAATTCAAATCGATGGCCCTCGTGCTGGGCGTTTCGATGTGCTCTGAGTTTAGCGATGTAATAAATTGTCTGGTCACCATATGTTGAAAAATTTGGTGATTTTTGGCTGGTACTTTGGTGTGATTATTGTGGTATTCCTCTATGAAATTTAAATGTGAACGAAAATAATCAAATTGCCAATTTTTTTCTTCGACTATTTGTGTTTAAGTGAATTCGTGGTAAGCATGCTTAGATTTTGTGGTGATTCTTTGACAACTTCATGTGTGTATGTCTCGAAGAAAGGTCAATGAAGATTGCTCTTGGCATAACCATGGGTAATAATCAATTACCTGACATCATTAGGGATTTCCCGAGGTCCATTTCATTCAATTATTTGACTCAATCCGTATGAAAATGAGGTCAAAATTGAAGTACTGCTTTTGGGCTTCCAGGGAACTAGCAAAGATTCTGTGGATTGGAAAGGGATAAGTCATTGGGTTTCCAAATAAATGACCTTTTTGACAAAATCCACCAGGTAAACAAAAGGTATACAAAAAGCATTTCAACAGGAGAGAGAGAGAGAGGAGGAGGCGGGGGAGGAGGGGAGAGAGAGAGGGAGAGAAGAGAGAGGGGGAGAGAGGGGGCGGGAGCGGAGGAAGAGAGAGAGAGAAGAGAAAGAGGGAGAGAGAAGGAAGAAAACAGAACAAGAGTATTCCATCAAAGAAGTAATGATAAACTAACGGTATAGTTTGAGGATTTGGAAAAATATAATTTTCCTTCATCGTTCCCGCCTTCCACCTTTTCGCTACGGCCAATTCTATCCATAGCCCAGTTTGCTATTTCTCGCTTACCTCGTCTATCTCGCCTTAATTTATTCCGATTACCCCGCCTTTTTCGGGTATCTCGTCCTTTCGCCTAGCTATTTTCGTTCATTTTGCCTTTTTCTCTTTCTTTCTCTCGCACTCTCGCTTATCTTGTCTATTTCTCTCTTTTATTATCTGTCTTTTCCCTTCTCATCCTTTTTTCCATTTCGAACTCTTTCTTTCAGGTAATGACTCTCTAACCATTGTACGGACGGCACCGGGAACGGCATATGGTGTGTCATTCTTTATCGGCAGACGTCGGCCGGCGACGACAGTCTTTCGAATAAGCTTTGCGCACTAGGCGCATTGCGCAAAAACGTGTTTAAAAGGGTAGCGTTGGTCAACATCTGCCGATGAAGTATGAACCCGCAGTTAAGGTGGCTTCATACTTCATCTGCAGAATCTGCAGACGCTAGCCTTCCGAACACGCTTTTAGGCAACACCTATTTATTTTCATACGTCCGGCGCGATGTTCGAAAGACTAGCGTCGCCGCGGCTGGCCGTCTGTCGATGAAGTATGAACCGCAGCCATTATTGTCCCTCCGAACATGATGATTTCATATTCTTGTCCTTTCTAAATGATTCATGGACATGATGGCGAGAGCGAGGATTTTGATTTAATCAAGGTCTTGGATGACTTATGATACTAAAGCAAATCAGAATTGAGTACCCCCCAAAATAACGTGGCGACACAATCGTTTTAACAACCTACGTCTTACCAAGCGGGATATAGTGAACTTTTTCCTCAGTGCGCTAAAAGGCGGTGCATCCAGCCATTGATGTCGGGAAGCAATCCGGTCTTATCTTTGCACATAATCCACAACAACGTATTCGCTGAGAATGTGAGTAATCCGGCACCATCCCCGTTATCAGCGGATGACAGAAACCTCGGATTTAAAACAACTTTGGTTTTTCTCTACATATGACCTATAAATACACTTTCGTAAAACGCTTCCAGGTAATCATTTCTCTCATTCCTTTCTGGTCATTTTAGCGAAAATATGTGTATATTAGGGTTTAGGGTATGCCTTCAACCAGACGACGTGTGGTTTGGGGTTTGCCACCCAAGAAAATTTAGTGTAATTTTTGAAAATATTCTGGTGGGCAGAATATGGCTCTACTAAAACTCTATGGTATATAACTAGTAATGTGCCATCATTTAAGAGCTGAAACCGCATGGAAGTCTTTATTCTCTACTTTAGTGCACAATTGGATTTTCGCCTATATTTTCTGTGGAAAATGCCAATTTTGCCGACGCACTTCATGACGTCATTGTGATCGCTATACTAAGGTCATGTTAAGTAGTATTTTGGTATCCGATAAGCCAGAAGCAGAACCCTAGCTATCCACTTGTATCACAATCAATAATCATCGGTGGTTTATAACTAATTCCCGAGGGCCATCCCCCCTTGGTAAACCGTGTTACTAAAAAAAATGCTTGGTGAACCGATGGTGAAAACTTTAGTTGCTTCTATATATCTCAACTATATCTACAACACTGTACCGATCTGACCTCGTTACGAGGGTCATTTCGGTGAAAAATTTGTTTCAATTAGTGATCTCCGTCCAACTTAATCGTGGTCATCGAATATTCGTGTTCATCTGGATTAAGAAAATGTCTACGGATAGAGGGCCAGTGGAAATATTTAGCCTTCACGCCTCTTCCAACTTTCTGGGTTTTGTGCATATTTTTCACTTTACCAGATAATTATCAATGCTCTCAGTAAAATAATCTATGTTTTAAAGGTGGGTGACCCGATATGATCCAATTTCTTCAATATGAAACAGGAACAATTCCCTGGTGCTTATATTCAACGGTAATGAGAAAAATATGAACTTCTTC